>WNWK01047139.1:0-14048 GCA_009830355.1 Cherax destructor | reverse complement strand
TTTCACACGGTGTTCCATACCGTCAGCTCTATGTTCCTTTTTCCCTTTACATTACACCGCAGCCGTATCCACTTGAATAAGTGGTATATACACTCTGTTCTTTATATCTCTCCCTTCGGGCAATGTCTATCCCAGATGTTGATTTTCTGGTTTCTTCCTTTCCACCACCCCTTCTATTACGGCGTCGGATTCGCAGCAGTGTTTCCGGACAGCGTCGTACGAGGGCATCTATTACCCTCGGCTAGCATATTTACGGCTGAGTGTATGCCATTCTTGTGGCACTTATCCGTATTGCATCTATGCCTGTATCACCATTTGTGGTCGTTTCAGACTCCCTTAGTGCTTACAGGCTATCCATAAAATTGATACACCTCACCCCCTAGTCCTTCGTATCCACCTTTGTTACGCTGTATCTTTAGCAAGCATAAAGATATTGTCTTTTGTTGGGTCCCTGCTCATGTTGACTACAGGGCAATGAACAGGCAGACACTGCTGTGCGGTCAGCAGTACATGACCTTCCAGTTTCATATAGAGGTGTTCCTTTCACGGACTATTTTGCCGTCATTGCTACCCACCTTGCACCCGTTGGCAAGAACGCTGGTCTCACCTGCTGAATAACAAACTTCATTCTATTAAACCAGTTATAGGTTTCTGGCCTTCTTGTCACCAATGTCTGAGGTTGGGAGACTACACTCCCGTCTTCGCATCGGCCACACTCGTCTTACTCACGGGTATCTCATGGAGGCTCCCTGCCCCTCTCTGTGAGCATTGTCAGGTTCCAGTGTCTGTTCGACATATTCTGCTGGACTGCCCACTCTATCCGCGAGCACGCAGAATTTACCTCCAACAGCGTCTTCGCTCACAGATGGGCATGTTTGTGGAGCAACTTGCAATGTGAGCAGACCCGGCTGATGTTGTAGTGGCCAGGCTTAGGCTTGGCTACAGGTACTTCTGACAGTTTGGGAGACACAGATGATGATCAAACTAAATGCAAATTATGTGATCAGGCATATTGTCACTGTCGTAACACTATGTGCTTAATTGTGCACTTATTGAGGAATATAGAGATAGACATTATAATTACCTATGTGACATGTCAAGATATCTTATTCATGAAATAAGATACCTGCTTATGAATAATTGAAATGTAGATATAAACCCAAATGTACAATTGTGCTTAGCAGGGCCTAGTGCCTGGGCCTTTTGTGTATCATATGCTCTTGCGCTACCGTCCACAGGATGGATATGAGTGCACAATAAACTAGCCACTTCGGTGGCAAAATCTAAAAAATCTAAATCTGCGGCTTTTCTTTACCTTCTATTCTTGCAGATGGACCCTCCTTTATCCTGACTCTCTTGTTGACTTTGACAGAAACTGACACTACAAACTCTGAAGATTATGCCTCTAGCACCTCCTCAGTCCCTTCTACCTCGTCTCTTGCTACCCTGTATCCCCACACTATCCACCGTCATGCTGCCTCCATACCCTACTAATCATCCATCTCCCTCTTACAACCCACTCTCCCTGCATCCTACAATAACCTGCAGCGCTGTATAACCCCTGTGGTTTAGCCTTCTATTTGATTATAATAATAATAATATACCGCTCTGCCAATCCCTAGGTACCATACCCTCTTCCATACATTTATTAAATAATAGCTCCAACCACTCCAAAACTATATCCCACCTGCTTTTAACATTTCTATCTTTATCCCATCAATCCCAGCTGCCACCCTGTCATTCTACCCACTGCCTCACGAACTTCCCCCACACTCTATGCTCTTCTACACTCCTACAAGATGTTATTCCTCGTTGCCCTATACATGAAATCACAGCTTCCCTGTCTTCATCAGCTTACATTTAACAACTCGTCAAAATATTCCCTCCATCTTCCTGATACCTCCCTTAAAAACCATAATTATTACAATGATCCTAAACATTGAACACTAAAACATACTGCTCGCAGACTAGGCCTAGCCTATAGAAAACATCATACCCCTGGAATGCTGAAGCTCTTTCAAACTGCCCTTGCTGCGCAGAGGCTTATGACAGAGCTGCAGCAAACTGACTGAAAAATTTGTCAATGCTCTCAATCCACACCTTGGCCGGGCATGGAGGGACATAAATAGAATTAAGGTAACAGAACTGGTCAGATCATACACCCTCATCCTTATATAGGGCAGATTAGCTAGTCAGTGCTTGGGCTGCTATATCTAGCTATGAAAATCTTCAGTACACAGGCAGAGAATTAAATGACAAATATGATGCAAACTACCAAAAGCCCTCATTTCCCCCAAACTACTACTTAAATCACAACCAAAGCTCGCAAGCCAAACATGATGCCTTAAACTGTATTGATAATTGGCCAAACAGCACACCTCTCACAAATTATGTCCCATATGGTTTGTGCTTTTATTTGATTATAATAATAATAATCTCACAAATTATTTACATTGATGATTCTGTTCACCAATCCACTGGTGCAGCTGGTAGTGCTGCTGTTGTCATACAGGTGATGGCTCTCTTAAAGAAATTGGAGCACGCATCAATAACTGGGCCTCTACCCATTCAGACAGGACTGTTTGCCATACTCTTGCACTCAAATGCGTCCATGTATCTAAGGTTGACTCTCTAATTGTAACTGATTCTCTGTCATCCATAAATGCTCTAAACTCATCAAGTATAACTTGTAGCATGCTCTGTGTCAGAAACCAGATACAGGTATGATAGGATTGTGGATAGTAGAGTGCACAGTCCTCCTTGCAAGGCCTTCTTTTAAGAGTCTTTGAAGATCATCATTTAAAAAGTTCTTCCTTTCAAAATCAATTTTAAAGGTCCTGCTTTCAAGGTCACCAAATTAAGGCCATTTCAGGACCCAAAAGGTTATCTTATAAAGTAGAAAGGGGTCATTGTGCAGTGGAAGTAAGCAGCACCAACGGTGGTGCAAGGAGGACATGTGTCATGCATGGAGAGCATGGCAAAAAGGCAGTCCCCCAGGGCCCTGTTGGGCATGCCAAAGGAGCAGTGGGGCAGAGGGCTGGCAGTTAAGAAACCAAAAAATGCATTTTTTTCCAACAGACAGCTGTATCCCACAGAAGCAGGATGACCTGAAAATGAAAACAAAAGTTTTCTCTTTTCTTTCTTTCAACAAACTGGCCATATCCACCGAAGCGGTGGCCCGAAAAGAAAAACAAAAGTTTCTTTTTGAAATTTAGTAATGTATACAGGTTTATGTTGTAGGAACTAAAAATGCATTTTTTTTTTTCAACAAACTGGCCATAACTCCACCGAAGCGGGGCCCAGATAATGACTATTCTGAGTACTCCCAAGTAATATTATTCTGAGTGCTCCCCAGAGTAATATTATTCTGGTTCTCGCAGGTAATATTATTCTGGTACTCCCATGTAATATTCTGGTGCTGTGGATTCCATCTCATTGGTCTTCAGATGCATGATAGAACTGATAAATTGGCTAAAGTTTTTATGCTTTCAAGAGGGGATAGATTACAATCTTGTCTTGTCGGTTAGCAGTTTGAGAACAATAATACGAAAAGAACTTCAACTAAATTTTATTGACTTAAGACTCAAGGAAATTGACGCCAGTCAGTCCATCTATCATCATTCTATCATGCAGGAGCAGCCACATGTCTATGGTGCATCAATCTTTTTTTTTTTTCCCCCCCCGGGGTTAAAATTTTTGGGGAAAAAAATCCCCCCAAAGTTAGACCAAAAAAAGTAAATTTCCCAGTTTTTATTTCAAGGGTATTTGTTGGGTGCTTTTAAAAAATAATTGAAAACTCCTAAATTTGATAGTAAAAAATTTTTTCCCTTTTAATTAAAACCTTTCCCTGAAAAACCCTGCTTTGTTTTAAAAAAAAGAGCCCTTGGGGTTCACTACTTTTTGGGGGTCAAACCCCTTGGGCCCCGGTTCAAAACAGGTTTTCCCCCCTTTTTTTTCCCTTAGACTATTCCACCCTGCTCCTTTGAAAAAAAGTTTTTTTTCCCTTTGACCACTACCCAAAATTTAGTTTGTTTTTTTGTGTTTTTGGACATCCTGATTTACGGGTTTTTCCCCTGTTTTACTACCATTTACTCACCTATTTGTGGTTGCGGGGGCGATTCATAGCTCCTGGCCCCCCTCTTCACTGATTGCTACTAGGTCCTCTCTCTCCCTGCTCCATGAGCTTTATCAAACCTAGTCTTAAAACTATGTATGGTTCCTGCCTCCACTAGTCGCTTTCTAGCTATTCCACTTCCTGACAACTCTTGACTGAAGAAATACTTCCTAACATCCCTTTGACTCATAGGAGTCTTCAATTCCAATTGTGACCCCTTGTTTCTGTGTCCCCTCTCTGGAACATCTTGTCTCTGTCCACCTTATCTATTCCTCGCAGTATTTTATATGTCGTTATCATGTCTCCTAACCCTCCTGTCCTCTAGTGTCGTCAGGCCGATTTCCCTTAACCTTTCTTCGTAGGACAATCCCCTTGGCTCTGGGCCCAGTCTTTTTTTAAATTTACTTTCTCAATTTCTTGACGTGTTAAACCAGGTGTGGGTTCCAACTGGTCTGCATACCCAGGTTTTGGGCCTGACTTATATGGTTCAGGTCTTGAATGATTCCTTGGTGGGTTTGGAACGCTAATTCGGGTTTGCCAGCCCCCCCGATGCGGCAGCAGTTATCTGATTGATGTTGCCTCAGGAGATGTGTTTCCGGTATTATACTTACCCCAAGATCTTTTCTTTAGTGAGGTTTGCAGTTTTGGCCACCTAGACTATCCCTGTCTGGGTCCCTTTCCCTTCCCGATATTCATGACTTTACATTTGGGGGTTAAATTCAAGGACCAGTTACTGGACCAGGCTTGTGGCCTGTCCAGGCCCTTTTAGTCCTGCCTGATCCTCGACTGATTTGATTCTTCTCATTAACTTCACCATCTCCAGTGTGTGTGTGTGTGTGTGTGGTGTTAATTCCTTTTGTCCCAAAGCACATGTCGGTTGGGAAAGGCTGGGCCCTGTTGTGTTAGTTACCATTTTGTCTGGAATTCAATTAGACATACCTGTTTATATATGTGTGTTCTATTGATGAAGGAAACACTTGAAATTTTTTCCACCGGGAATAGAAGGGCCCTCCTTTGAACAAAGCACCCATAGGTAAAGTGTGTGCGGGGTGTGTGTGTATGTTTATGTGTGTGTGTTGTGTGTGTGTGTATGTTATAAAGTGTGTATGTATTTTGTGTGTGTGTGACTCATTACAAATTGTAACCGGGTGTAGATTTGGAATTGATCATTCTTTATAATTTTGTTATATTTAAGTTATAAACGTAAGTAATAAATTTATTAAATGTTTCATTCCTTTTAGCTTGGAGTTCATTACCTTTGTAGCTTGTTAGTTCATTACCTTTTAACTTGCTCATATAAAACTTTGGGGTCCAATCCCTGGACCCATTACCTCTGTAATCTTTTGACTACCCCCAGGATGGGGTATGGGGGCATAATAAAAAATATCAAATTTAAATGGGATTTCCTTCCTCAATCTTGGGGCAAACACACTGATCCTGTTCCTTGAGGTCAGCCTCTTTGATCAGGAACTATCCTTGAAAATTCCCCAGCCCATTAAAGATTAGGTTGATCTCGCCCGGGGTCTTGTGGTGTCTTCAATGGAGGACACTTTGCAAATTCGGGTGTCTCTCAGAAGGGAAATGCGGGTTACATCTCTGTCTATGTCAGATATGAGGATGAGGAACAGGATTAGATTTTATTTTTTGCCAAAAAAAAATTAGGTTTATTGTGCACCCCATATCCATCCTGTGGACGGTGGCTAAAACAGGTTTTTAAAAAGGCACAAACTGGGCCCCAAAAAAGGTTAAAATTTTTTACTTTGGTTTATATCTACATTCCCTTTTTATTGTTAAACAAATTTGGAAATTTGCTTAAAAATAATTTTTTTTATTTTCATTAATAAGATATCTTGACTTTCCCCCGGGGCTTCTGTCTACCCCCATTCCTCAATAAGTGGACAATTAAAATAGTTTAAAAAAATTAATACCCCTCCCCCAAATTTTGTTTTTTAGTTTGATCATCTTGTGTGCCCCCCAAACGCCAGAAGTACTTGTACCCAAACCCCTAAGCCCCATACAACAAAAATCACCCCTGTTCAATTGCAAGATGCTCCATAAACATAACTATTTTTAATTTAATCTTAGTCTTTAAAAAGATCTAAAAATTTCTAACTGCTTCCCCCTAGAATTTTCATTTTCATTATTTATTTCCCCCCTAATAATTTTCCTAATGCTAGAAATTTTATAAAAATTTTATTCTACATTCTCCTTCTGGGTAGTTTTTTTTGGCTAACATCCCCAATTTTTATCGGGGAAGGAGCAACCAAAATGTGTGGGGGGATCCATAGCAATTAAAACTTAATTCCTTTTTGTCCCGGATTTTTGGTATCTATACCTGGCGTCCCCAAAGGGGTTCTGAGGTTTATTGACCCAAAGGGCCTTCAGTGAAAAAGAATCAGTAATGATGATAGAGAAAAACTCAGTGTCTTAAGTTAGCTTTAGTGCCATTAGGATTAAAAACAATTCTTTGGGGAATTGTAGAGCCCAGTTTTAATTTTTTCCCTTATTTAAAAGATTTATTATTGTGTTTAAAGGGAGGGGCCCAAAAGGACAGATGCAGCCCTGCCAGAAGACTCCTGTTTAGATCCCCCCAGTGTATATAACTTGTGATAATTTTTTTACTATCAGCGGGGGCGAGAAATTTTTTTTTTGAGCAGTTGCTTTAAAAGTGTTTAAAAGGAAAGGGGTTTTATACTAGTAATGAGCTTCTTGGGGGGCCAGGTATGTGATTTAAATGGAACACATCTTCCGGGGGGGGTGAAATGCTCTTTTTCCCCCAGGGGATACAATTCATGCGGTTTTAAAAAACAATGTAATTTTTTTTTAAAACATTTATTTTCGGAGTATATACCAAAATTTTTAGTAATTTTCTTTAAAAATTCTGGTTTTTTTCTTAAAAAAAAATTTTTTGGTTTAAAAATTAAACAACCCACCACTGATAAAAAGTAATACCAAGCCCTTTCCCCCTCTTATTAAAACCCCCTTTTGTGGTTTGGGGGACAGCCAAAGACAATTTTTTTTGCTTAAAACCCCCAAGGGGGGAAAAATTTTCTCAGCTAATATCAACATAAAGGGGGATTAAAAATTAAGGACCAAAAAAAGGCTATGTACATCATTCTCATGTTCCCCCCTTTTTAAAAAAGTTGGGGTTGACCAACCACCCTTTAAGGCATTTAGTCTTTTTTTATTTTTTTTTAGTTGTGGTATAGTATTTAAAAAAAAAGGGTACATCTACACCAAGATACCCCCAAAATTTTTAAAGTAGCTAATGTTTTCCCCCTGCAAATAGGGGGTTGGGGGGTGTCGTTTGCTTGTTAATATCTTTTTTTTAAAAAATTTAGCCAAAAAGATTACAAATTGCTTGAACTTCATTAAGAATGGGTTTTTTTTTTTATCCCCCTTTTTATGGATCAGGGGTTAAAAAGATAGCTTTTTGCTATATGTTTGGGGGAGGGGGAGCATTTAGAAGAGCATTAATCGGGGAAAATTAAATAACATGGGACTGGGGAAAATCCCCTTTTCGGTGTCCAAGGGGCTTTTTTTTAGACTCGTTCCCCAAAATTTGTAGAGGACAGGGGGGATACTCTGTTTGACGGGAACCCCATTATCCAGAAAAAGTAGGCTACCACCAATATTCATTTTGTCTAGTTTATGTAAAAAAAGCCCCTTTTAAAAATCAAATGCAGTTTTTGATCAAGAAATGTTTAAAAACAAAAAAGGGGGTGTGGGGTGAAAAAGGGGGGAAATACAGTTCTGCCCCTTTTTCCTTTCAGGAACCCAAAGAGGGGGGGAAGATTGGGTTTTAGTTCTACGGGGCAGTCTGTTAAGTATCATTCTTTCAAAAAAGTGATTAAAAATCGGTCTAAATTTTCAGGCTGGGGGGGCGGGGGGTTGGCACAATGAGACTATTTTTAGGAAGAAAAGGGGGTTCCCCAATGAAATTTTGGAAAATTACAGTGCCAAAAAGGGGTTTTCAGGCTGTCCCCTTGGGGTTCAAATTTTTTTTTTTGGTATCCATCCTCCCAAAAAGGGGAAAATTGATCGATCATGCCAGATTAAAAAAGGGGAGCCTATTTAACCCCTAACAATTTTCCCCTTTTTTCCCAAATTTTTTTCTTTTTTCTTCATTTGTTGGGGGCAGCTTGGAATGTTCTGAAGGTCGGGGGGTTTTCCCCCGGGTTGCTTTACCTTTCCCCCTAGCTGCATGTGTTAGTTGGGGAGCTGGGTCATTATGGGATTTAAAAGGGTTTTTTTTGTATTTCTAGTGGAAGGTTTATGTTTTTTTTTCCCATTTATCTGTGAGTAGTCTCAAAAAGGGGAACTAGATCATCACTGATTTTTTTCCAAAAGGGCCCCTTAACCCCTTTACCCCTTTCCAAGGTGGTTAAAAATTTTCTCTGTGTTCTGGGGTTGAGAATAAAATTTTCCCCTTTTTTTATTTAAGGCCCTTGGTTGCTGAAGATAGATCTAGGTTTACAGTTTTGAGTCCGGGGAATGACAAGAAGATCATCAAACCCCTTAAAAATCATGCATCGTATATGATGTATTTTAAACCAAGGCCCGATCTTGGGGTGCCACCAAAAAGTGAGTGGGGGGCAGTAGTGCCTACAATAAACATTATCATGCTCTTTTGAAATTTCACTAGTTTAGTTCCATTGGTGTTTTTTATAGACCCCCCAATATTCTTTTGTCTAAATTAAATCTTCAAGTATGAGGGGGGGGTTCCCCTTGGGTAAAAACTTAAAAACATCAGGTCGAAGTTTGGGTTGCTGGGGCATAAAAAAAAAAGTTTTTGGAAAAACGCATGCGTATCCCCAAACGGATACCGTTTTTTCCGACTCGCAGGGTAAGGGGGAATGTGGAAAGGTTCTTTCTGACATAATCACACAACAGGGTTTTCCAGACAATTTTGGGGGAGGTACTCCTTTTTTGTCTCATTCCCAAAAAGGGTATAAAAAAATTTTTGGGTTTTTCCCCCAAAAAAAGTGTGGGGGCCCCTTCCCCAAAAGGAAAAAAAATTTTTCCTGAAAAAATTTTAATCTACCCCTTTTAGTGAGTTATTACAAAACTCTTGTTCATAAGAGGGAAAAATAATATGCCTTGCTTCAGTTTTTCAGACATTAAAAGCAAAAAAACAAAATTTGTACTTTTTCTTCGGGGAACCTTTTTTTTACCCCTTTTTTGGCTTTTTCCCGCCATTTCCCAAAAGGAACTTTTGGCCAAAAGTCATGGGCTTCTTTTTTTAAAAGGGGGTTTAAATTAAACCCGAGTTTTTATCCCCTTTAAAATCACCCAAGCACTCAGGCACCCCTCTTGACTACATATATTTATTAAACATGTAACATCTTTAAAATGTAAATTTTTTTTGAAAATTGTTTAATTTGAGGAAGGTCAGGGAACAAATGCCTCTCCAGAAAGGGTTTTCCAAAATTGGGGTTTTTCTCTAACACCTATCACATTAACAGGCCTTGGAAAAAACAGTCCCCTTTTTTTTTTCCCCGTGGGATGATTTCCCCCATCTTTTTATTGTGCGGGGCCCCTTTTCATCTAAAACCCCCCGCTTCCGGGGGGTTTAATGGGGTTTCCTCGGCTGTTGGGATGTGTGTTTTTAAAAAATTTTTAAAATTTTTAAATTCAGTTGGGGGCAAAAATTCTGGGGGTGAACTATCAGAAAATTCCCATGTGCGCAGGGGGGAAAAACTTCTCCCCCAAGGGGTGATGGCACCCTGGTACCCCAGAATCTTTTTCAGGGGGGTTGGAACCCCATTTTCAAAAAGGTTAGTCTCAGATCTGGTTTGTAGACGGGTTCCTCGTCCTAAAAAGGCAAAAAGGCTTTTTTTTACGTCGAAGGTTGTTTGGCCCCCGTCCTTAGGGGGAAATGTCCCCCCTTTTACTTTTTTAAAAACACTTATCTTTTGGGTGTCAACCCCATTTTCATTTCCCCAATGGAATTTCCCCCGCACCTTACCACCCCCAAAATGTAGTATTCCAGGCTCGCCCCATGGCCTGGGGCTGGCATTTGAAACCCCCACGTTGGGGGTAGGTACATTTGAGGGGGGAGGAAGGGGGCCGGGGACCCAGATATTTCGGGGAGGGGCACGGGCCCACCAAAAACTTTAAAAATTTTGGGTTTTCCCCCTTAAATCTTTTTGGGCTGATGATATGCTCACTCTGAGTCAGATGGGGGGGTTTTTGTCAAAAGGGGGTCTAAAGGAAAATTTGATACTGACCCATTTTTTAAAGGATGGGGGTTCCCCATGGAGGGCGGGCAGCCAAAACCCCCCAATTTATTAATAGATCACTGATCAGTTCGTCATTCTGTTCCACAAACACAAAAATTTGTGAGTTTTTTTTAAAATGGATCCTTACCTTTTTGGTTTTTTTTGCTTCCCTTTTCCCCGCAAAACCACCCCCCAGCAGGGTGTTTTTTAAAAGGGGTTAAACCCTTTAAAAATTCCTTAGAAGAAAACTTCGCCCCTGTGTGCACCATGGACGTTTAGTTTCCACCCCACAGTCAAAGTGAGCCCGCTAAATGGGCTCTAGCCCCTTTCCCCCTTTTTTTTTTGTTTACTTATAAATTTGGAACTATCATCATTGTCATCCCTAGAAATATATTCCTCTGTGACAGTTGTGTTTGCAGGGAGATAACCATTGGATATAGCGCAAAAATTTCCTTACCTTCCCCTTTTTCCCAAGCAAGAGCAAATAACTATAAAAATTAAATTTTTAAATTTTTTAAAAAAAGGGGTTTCCAAAATTGGAAATTTTTATGTAAAAATGTATTTTAAAAGATTACACTCGTTTACTTTTTGTCAGAGGTCTAACATAAATCATTTAAAAAGGTTAAAGTTCAATAAACTTATGGTGTTTTAAAAAAGGGGGTTTAAGGATTGTACGAAAAGGTCTTACACCAAATTACAAATCACAAAAAGAGAATAAAAAAAAGGGAGAACGGTGGTAATATTTCATTTATTTAAAAGAAAAATTTTTAGTTACAATCATAAACTGAAGTGCAAAAGGGAGCCACTGACATGCCACATTAAGGGGGAATTTTTAACTAATGACTTATAGACTATGTAAATAATATTAAAAAATTGATTGAGTTTTTTCTAGTTATATATTTTTTTAAATTTTTCAATATGATGATTTACATTGTAAAAAAAATTATCTTAAAAAATTTTAAATTTTTTAATTTAAATTTTTAGTATGAGTATTTAGTTTAGGGTGGTAAAAGGGAACAAATAGAACATTTAAAATTTTTAAATTATCTTATAGGAAAATAATATTGAGCATTTTTGAAAAAAATTTTAAAGATGAGTTTTTGTTTGGGTAAAATAGGGGGGTTTTAAAAAAGGGGCTTAAATTGTTTTTTTGACGGGGGTTAATTTTAAATTTTCGGGGAAAAAATTAGTTTGGGGGCCCTTTTTTCATAGTTTTTTTTCATAGGTTGATATGGACGGGGGGGATAAAAAAAATGACCTGTGTCTTGTGTTGTGGTCGGGGGGCCTATTAAAGTTGGTGAGGAAAATTTTTTAACGGGGGGGTTTTATTAGGGTGTAGGTTTTTTAGTGGGAAAAAGAATAGGGGGGGGTGCCCTTTTCGGTGGTAGTTTTAAATTTGAATATTGGTGGGATGCTTTTGGGGAATTTTTTTAATTTTTTTTGTGACCTTTTTCAAGGGGAAAGGGGTTTTTGATTTTTAATTTTTGTCCCCATACGGTTCCATAGGTGAATAAGGGTGATTAGTAAATTTAAAATGCAAGGAGAGCTGATTAAAACACAAGTGGAAATTTTTTATAAATTTACTTCTTTGAAAATTTTTAAATATGGAATTTTGTTTAAATTTTAATTTTCTGTAAAAGGGGGGATTCTGGGGAATTTTCCCCCTGTGAGTCTTGTAGGGGGAAAAAATTAGGTTATGTTAATGGAACATTTTGGGGGTTTTTTCCAAACTGTTTGAAGTGGGGCTTGTCAGTATTGGGAACCCCTTTAAAACGTATCCTTTTTTTATATTTTCTGAAATTTCCCCGGGATTAACGTGTTATTCCCCCTTTTAAAAAAAACAAATTTTGTCTTGTTATGGGGTTTTTTTTGTTGGGGATTTGGTAGGTCATTTATGAAAAAGAGGAATAAAGGGCCCTTTGGCATTTCCCCCTTGGGGGGGCCCCCACTGTAATTTGTTGTGGGAAAGTTTGCTCTTTTGTGAAAAGTTTGGCTTCTGTTCAAAAAGGTTATTTTGGTAGTTAATTTTTTTTCCCTTTTCCTATTCCCAATTTTGTGACTTTTAAACCCCTGGTCGGCTGAAAACAAAAGTTTTTTGGGAATCAAGGGGAAAATTCCCAGTGGGACTTTTTCCCCTTTTTAAATGCCGTGTTTTTAAACTCAAAGATGTATAATAAAACTTTTTGCTCTTTTGGCCCCAAAACCAAATTGGGGGTTGACCCCTTGTGTGAGGAGAGGGGAAAGATCTGTCTATAAATTAATTTTTTTGAAGTTTTTTGGTTGGGGGAAATTAAATTTTTGGCTGAAAATTTTCAGGTCTGTTTATCCCCCCTTTGTGGAGGGAGTTCACCTGCCCAAAAAAAAGAAAAAAATTTTAAAGGGGAACCCGTATAAGGGTGGAAAACAAAAACCACAGGTGGGCAAAAGGTGGGCTTGTGGGGTCGGTGGATGGGGGGCAAGGGGGGGATGTCCCCCGGTCCCCGGACCCCACCAGTCTTGGGTGGGTTTCCAAGCCAGATAAACCCCGGGATGGTGAATATCACTTTACCAGTGTCCAACTGGTAAAAAACAATTGGAACAATCTGGAACTGGCTTTGCTGAAGCAGCTGGCTTACTTGTACATCTGGCTTGTGAGGAGCCTTGCCCCGGGTGCGAACGCTGAGTGAAAAACCCGGGCCTTGGAAAATGGTTTCTGCAGGTCGGGGCCTTTAGGCGGGGGAAAGGACCCTCCCAAGCCCGGCTTAGTCTGGTTTAAATTTAAAACCCAGAAAACCTTTGGGGGTTTTAAAAATAAGCCGAAGGGGGGCAGGAACTGCCAGCCCCCCCTGGGGGAAATTTTTAACCCAAATTCCCCAGGAAAAAACCATAACCTTAAAAATCCCCCGGGGGTCCTCCGGTTTTTGAACCCCACCCCCCCCAAACAAAACATAATTGGGAAAAGGAAGGGATTTAATATTAATTGTGTTTTCCTCCTAGGGGGGTTAGTTAGGTTTGTGGTATGACTAATATTAGGTTATTGAGGGAATTTTTTAAATTAATAATGGGTTCAACCTTAACATGGTAGGTTTGGTTTTGGGAACATTAGGTTATTCCCAAAAACAATCCCATGCTGACCACAGGAAGTGTGGGATTCCAGGGGCCGGGGGCACCCCTCAGTCAGCAGCCTGTCAAAAACCCGTGAACAGCTGCGCGGCCCCCCTGTCTACCAACTGGCCTGGGGGTCAGTTCTCAAAAACTTTGATATCTTTTTCCATCCAGACCCATTACAGTAAGACAAACTTCTTTCTCTCAGATTGGCCAGTTTTCGGGGGGAAAAGTTAGTGAGTTTATTTGGGGGGTTTTTGGGGGGTTTTGGGGGAAAAAGTTTCTGGGCCCGCCCTAAAAAAAACAAACCCCGGGGGGACACTTATAATTTTCAGTACCTTTGGGATTAGAACTTTCCCCCTCCCGGGGCCCCGGGGGCCTTAATATTTCGTTAACCCCTGGGCCAGTATAAAAAATTGGAAAAAATTTTTTATAATTATGAAAAAAATTTAAAGGGGCTGTTTTTTTTAAAAAACGATCAAACAAAAAGGGGGTAGAGAAACACAGTTAATTTAAAAGACCATCACACCTAATTAAAGATCAACGGTGTAGAGACGTTACCACAAAGCATCACGTGTTAAAAAAAATCATTGGCCAAAAAAATTAAAGAGTTTAAACTTTAGATGAGA
>WNWK01047138.1:0-14049 GCA_009830355.1 Cherax destructor | reverse complement strand
TTCTAATCTCATGTCTCTAACGTGGAGCCACCAGCAGTACATTAAACATATCTATTCATATTGGAAAGTTTATCAATTGCAACTTTCGGAAAATACCAATATTTTCCACACATCCTGTCAATTTTCTAGCAGATGCGATCCAATGCCATGATCACTCCCAGGTCTTTTACATTAGTTTTCGATCTATTGTGTGGTTGGAATTTGTTTTACACTCTGATATAGTTTTAATTTCCTCTCGTTTTCCATATCAGAGTAATTGAAATTTCTCATCTTTGAACCTTATATTGTTTTCTGCGGCCCATTTAAAGATTTGGTTGATGTCCGCCTGGAGTCTTGCGGTGTCTTCATTGGAGGACACTGTCTGCAAATTAGGGTGTCATCTGCAATGGAAGACCCTGCATCAGGCCCTCGTCAACCAGGCTGTTACTGTTGGCTGCACACAACCTGACGTATGAACCACAGCCCGGCTGGTCAGGTACTAACTTTAGGTGCCTGTCCAGCACCTTCCTGAAGACAGCAAGGGGTCTATTGGTAATCCATCTTATGTATGCTGGGCGGCAGTTGAACAGTCTTGGGTTCCTGACACTTATTGTGCTGTCTCCTACCGTGCTAGTGGCACCCCTGCTTTTCATTGGGGAGGTTGCATCGTCTGTTTAGTCTGCTTTCATAGGGAATGAATTTCGTGTGCAGGTTTGGTACTAATCACTCTATAATTTTCCAAATGTATATTTTCATGCATCTCTCCGCCTGCATTCTAGGGAGTACAGTTTGAGGAACTTCAAGCGTTCCCAGTAACTGAGGTGCTTTATCACAGTTATGTGTGCCGGAAGGTTCTCTACATTTTCTAAGTCAGCAATTTCACCTGCCTTGAAAGGTGGTGTTAGTGTGCAGCAATATTCCAGCCTTGTTGATGATGGTTATGGGAGTAATAGTGGTGGTGGTGCTGATAGTGGTTATGGTGGTGGTAGTAATTGTGGTGATGGTGGTGGTGGTCATGTGGTGGTGGACAAATGAGGCATTAGCAGCAGCACACACACACAGCAAGAGGAATTCTTCAGTTTCCCAGGTGTTTGGGCTTAATGCCCAAAGCTGGGGTGTGGCTCCAAAAAGGATCCTGTAGTGCTTGCTGATGTTGTACCTCCTTACATCGTCTGCTGCAATGCAGTTGCCACACACTTCCAGCCCAGTGTGGGTGGGGTTTGTTGCAGCCCAAGGTGCCTATCTTTCCCCCCGAACCCCGTGGGTTGTGGAATGGGGCAATGTCTGGGGACAGCTGGTCCCACAAGATGAGGAGGTACTTGTACCTCCTCCATAACAACATTGGTCTGAGACACCCAACGACAGGGAGCCAAGGCCAGGCCACCTCTTGGAAAAGGTCAGGGCCGGGAGGGGCGTTATACCGTCAAATCTACAGCAACGACAATGGTAGTGGTGGCTACCTGCTGAGTGGTATTGTTGTTAGATGACTGGAGTATACCTGGAGTATACCTGGAGGGTGTCTGACTGCAGTATTACTGGAGGGTATCTGACTGGGGTATACCTGGAGGGTGTCTGACTGGAGTATACCTGAGGGTGTCTGACTGGAGTATACCTGGAGGATGTCTGACTGTAGAATAAATGGAGTATACCTGGAGGGTGTCTGGAATATAACTGGAGGGTGTCTGACTGGAGTATAACTGGAGGGTGTCTGACTGCAGTATAACTGGGTATACCTGGAGGGTGTCTGACTGGAGTATAACAGGAGTATACGTGGAGGGTGTCTGACTAGAGTATACCTGAGGGTGTCTCACTGGGCTTTAACTGGAATATACCTGGAGGGTGTCTGACTGGAGTGTAACCTGGATTATAACTGGAGTATACTGGAGGGTGTCTGACCGGAGTATACCTGGAGGGTGTCTGACTGGAGTATACCTGGAGGGTCTCTGACTGGAGTATAACTGGAATATACCTGGAGGGTGTCTGACTGGCGAATACCTGGAGTATACCTGGAGGGTGTCTGACTGGAGTATACCTGGACGGTGTCTGACTGGAGTATAACTGGAGTATACCTGGAGGGTGTGACTGGAGTATACCTGGAGGGTGTGACTGGAGTATACCTGGAGGGTGTGACTGGAGTATACCTGGAGGGTGTGACTGGAGTATACCTGGAGGGTGTGACTGGAGTATACCTGGAGGGTGTGACTGGAGTATACCTGGAGGGTGTGACTGGAGTATACCTGGAGGGTGTGACTGGAGTATAACTGGAGTATACCTGGAGGGTGTCTGACTGGAGAATAACTGGAGTATAATTAGAGGGTGTCTGACTGGAGTATACCTGTAGGGTGTCTGACTGGAGTATACCTGGAAGGTGTCTGACTAGAGTATAACTGTAGTATACCTGGAAAGTGTCTGACTGGAGTATACCTGGAGGGTGTCTGGCTGGAGTATACGTGGAGGGTGTCTGACTGGGGTATAACTGGAGTATAACTGGAGGGTGTCTGACTGGTCACACATCTGCTGAAATGGTAGACAGTAACTGTAAGAATGGAGAAATAAATGATGGTGACCTGAAGAGGGACAGTAGCTCTAGTGAAATAAATGATGGGGAAACAGGTGTAGACAAGGACACACAAAAAACAGTGTTACAAACTAGCAATACCACGGTAGATAGTAAACAAGGGATGCCCAGGGAAATACTGAAGATAAATTACCAGAAACAGTTGAAGGCTCCAGTGTCGAAGACAGACACGAGACAGGAACACACCCACCAATGGGGAACACAGTTACAAAAAACCAGGGCAAACGGAAACCAGGCCTATGTGAATATTATGCACTTGGTATCTGCAGGCATGGAAAATCTGGGAAAGCAGATGGGACATGCAATTATGATCACCCCAGAAAATGCCGTGCCCATATGAAAACAGGCAAATGCAACCTCCCGTCCTGTAAGTTTTTTCACCTTGAAATGTGCCACACATCAATTCAGGAAAGACAGTGCTATAACTTATATTGCCAGGCATACCACCTAAAGTGTACGAGGCGACACAGACCATCCAGACCATGGCAAAACCTGGGTAGCCACAGCCACTCCGGAGAGAGAGGTTTTTAGTGCCAGGAAGGAAAAAAGCTGGCAGGAAATGACAGAAATTGTACACCAACTGCAATCATTTCTGGAGTGGAATCACAATCAATGGCCTCCACTCCAATACAACAGATATTAGTGCCAGGAAAAAAACCCCCCCATACCACCAATACCACCAATCCAACGACATTCATCTTTGCAAATATACAGGGGGTAAAGCCAGCAACAAACAACAAGGTACCTTACATTCGTGGAATGCTTACTGAGTCAAATGCTATGTTTGCGGCTTTCACATTGACCCACATTAGAGATCACTTGGACAATGAAATATGGATCCCGGGCTACAACCTATACAGACGTGACAGAGTGAACAGGCAAAAGGGGGTTGGCCTGTATATCACAGAGTCACTTATATGTTCAGAACTACTAAATGCCTCAAATGATGTAGTTGAAGTATTAGCAATAAAGGTCGAGAATCAAAACCTGGTCAACGTGGTTGTCTACAAGCCACCGGATGCAACGTCCCAACAACTCCAGGAACAGCTTCTGAAAATTGACCACTGTCTGGAAAATCTTCCAGCTCCTGCCCCCAACATCTTGCTACTGGGGATTTCAACCTAAGGCACCTAAAATGGAGAATATTGCAAACAATGTGGTAGCAGAGATAACACCAGGAGGCAGCTCAGATGAAAATTCGCACACACATGAACTTTTAAATCTCTGCACCAAATTCACCTTAAACCAGCAAATAGTAGAGCCCACAAGATTAGAGAATACGCTGGACCTCATCTTCACCAACAATGATGATCTGATACGAAATGTCATCATATCAAAAACAATATACTCAGATGACAACATAATAGAGGTCCAGACATGCATGCGGGAGCCCCAGATCAACAAAATGTGATCAGCCGCGAGGGAGCCTTCTCCAAATTCAACTTCAATAACAAAAACATAAGGTGGGACCAAGTAAACCAAGTCCTAAATGATATAAACTGGGAAGATTGCCTAAGCATCACGGATCCTAACCTATGTCTAGAACAAATTAACTCTGTGGCACTTGAGGTTTGCTCAAGGCAAATTCCCTTAAGGAAAAGGAGGAGAAAATGCAAACTAGAAAGAGAGAGGCGCTCCCTATACAGGCCAAGGCAAAGAATAACGGAGCGGCTACAAGAGGCCAATATATCTGAAATACGAAGGAGACACTAGTCAGAGAAATAGCAAACATCAATTAAAACTAAAGGAATCTTACAGGAATCAAGAAATGCGGGAAGAACTAAAAGCAATAAACGAAATTGAAAGAAACCCAAAGTATATCTTTTCTTATGCAAAATCAAAGTCGAGAACAACAACCAGTATTGGGCCTCTACTTAAACGGGTGGGTCCTACACAGATGACAGAAAGGAAATGAGTGAGTTACTTAAGTCCCAGTATGACTCAGTTTTAGCGAGCCGCTAACCAGACTGAAAATCGAAGATTTAAATGAATTTTTATGAGAGTGCCACAGAACTTGACAGACGCATGCCTATCTGACATCACCCCGACGCCAAATGACTTCGAAAAGGCAGTAAATGACATGCCCATGCACTCCGCTCCATGCCTAGACTCGTGGAACTAAGTGTTCATCAAGAACTGCAGAAGCCCCTATCACGTGCTTTTAACATCCTATGGAGAGGGAGCATGGACACTTGGGTCGTCCCGCAGTTACTAAAAACAACAGACATAGCCTCACTCCACAAAGGGGGCAGTAAAGCAATAGCAAAGTACTACAGACCAATAGCGCTAACGTCCCATATCATAAAAATCTTTGAAAGGGTTCTAAAAACATGATCGCCACTCATCTTGATACCCATCAATTGCACAACCCAGGGCAGCATGGGTTTAGAGCAGGCCGCTCCTGTCTGTCCCAACTACTGGACCACTGCGACAAGGTCCTGGATGCTCTAGAAGACAAACAGAATGCAGATGTTATATACACAGACTTTGCAAAAGCCTTTGACAAGTGTGACCATGGTGTAATAGCACACAAAATGCGTGATAAAGGAATAACAGGAAAAGTTGGTAGATGGATCTATAATTTCCTAACAAGTAGAACACAAAGAATAATAGTCAACAGAGTAAAGTCTGAGGCAGCTACTGTGAAAAGCTCTGTTCCACAAGGCACAGTACTCGCTCCCATCCTGTTCCTCAGCCTCATATCGGACATAGACAGGGATATAAGCCACAGTGCCGTGTCTTCCTTGCAGATGACACCCGAATCTGTATGACAGTGTCCATCGTTGAAGACACTGCAAGACTCCAAGCAGACATAAACCAAATCTTTAAATGGACTGCAGAAAACAATATGAAGTTCAATGAGGAGAAATTTCAATTACTCAGATACGGAAAACGTGAAGAAATTAAAATCTCATCGGAGTACAAAACTAATTCCAACCACACAATAGAGCGAAAAACTAATGTCAAAAACCTGGGAGTGATCATGTCAGAGGATGTCACCTTCAAGGACCATAACACTGTAGCAATTGCATCTGCTAGAAAAATGACAGGATGGATAATGAGAACCTTCAAAACAAGGGATGCCAAGCCCATGTTGACACTTACATATCGCTTGTTCTATCTAGGCTGGAATATTGCTGCACACTAACTGCACCTTTCAAGGCGGTGAAATTGCTGACCTTGAAAATGTGCAGAGAACCTTCACGGCACGCATAACTGCGATAAACCACCTCAGTTACTGGGAACGCTTGAAGTTCCTAAACCTGTACTCTCTAGAATGCAGGCGATAGAGATACATTATTATATACAAATAGAAAAATCTCGAGGGATTAGTACCAAACTTGCACACGAACATCACTCCCTACGAAAGCAAAAGACTCGGCAGGCGATGTAACATCCCCCCAATGAAGAGCAGGGGTGCCACTAGCACGTTGAGGGACAACACAATAAGTGTTAGGGGCCCAAGATTGTTCAACTGCCTCCCAGCATACATCAGGTGGATTACCAACAAACCCCTGGCTGTTTCACAGGCACTGGACAGGCACCAAAATCGGTACCTGACCAGCCAGGCTGTGGTTCGTACGATGGACTGCGTGCGGCCAGCAGTAACAGCCTGGTTGATCAGGCTCTGGTCCAACATGAGGCCTGGTCACAGATCGGGCCGCAGGGGCGGTGACCCCTGTAATTCTCTCCAGGAAAACTCCATGTAACTGGATTATACCTGGAGGGTGTCTGACTGGAGTATATGTGGAGGGTGTCAGACTAGAGTATAACTGGAGTATACCTGGAGGGTGTCTGACTGGAGTTTAACTGGAGTATATGGAGGGAGTCTGACTGGGGTATAACTGGAGTATACCTGGAGTGTGTCTGACTGGAGTATGCCTGGATGGTGTCTGACTGGAGTATACCTGGAGGGTGTCTGACTGGAGCATAAATGTAGTATACCTTGAGGGTGTCTTACTGGGGTATAACTGGAGTATACCTGAATGGTGTGTGACCAGAGTATAACTAGAGTATACCTGAAGGGTGTCTGACAGGGGTATAATTTGAGTATACCTGGAGAGTGTCTGACTGGAGTATAACTGGAGTATACCTGGAGGGTGTCTGACTGGAGTATAACTGGAGTATACCTATAGGGTGTCTGACTGGAGTATTACTGGAGTATACCTGGAAGGTGTCTGACTGGAGTATAACTGGGGTATACCTGGAAGGTGTCTGACTGCTGTATAACTGCAGTATACCTTGAGGGTGTCCGACTGGAGTATAACTGGAGTATAACTGGAGGGTGTCTGACTTTGGTATAACTGAAGTATATCTGTAGGGTGTCTGACTGGAGTATAAGTGGAGTATACCAGGAGGGTGTCTGACTGAGTTATAACTGGAATATACCTGAAGAGTGTCTGACTGGAGTATATCTGTGGTATAAGTGGAGGGTGTCTGACTGGGGTATAACTGGAGTATACCTGCAGGGTGTCTGACTGGAGTATATATGGAGTATACCTGGAGGGTGTCTGACTGGGGTATAACTGGAGTATACTTGGAGGGTGTCTGACTGGAGTATAACTGGAGCATGCCTGGAGGGTGACTGACTTTAGTATAACTGGAGTATACCTGGAGGATGTCTGACTGGGGTATAATAGAGTATACCTGGAGGATATCTGACTGGAGTATAACTGGAGTATTCCTGGAGGGTGTCTGACTGGGGTATAACTGGAGTATACCTGGAGGGTGTCTCACTGGAGTATAATTAGAGTATACCTGGAGGGTGTCTGACTGGGGTATAACTGGAGTATACCTGAAGGGTGTCTGACGGGAGTATAACTGGTGTATACCTGGAGGTTGTCTGACTGGAGTATAACTGAGTATACCTGGAGTGTTTGTGACTGACGTATAACTGGAGTATACCTGGAGGGTGTCTGACTGGAGTATAACTGGAGTATACCTGGAGTGTTTGTGACTGACGTATAACTGGAGTATACCTGAAGGGTGTCTGACTGGAGTATAACTGGAGCATACCTGGAGGGTGTCTGACTGGGGTATAACTGGAGTATACCTGGAGGATATCTGACTGGAGATAACTGGAGTATTCCTGGAGGGTGTCTGACTGGGGTATAACTGGATTATACCCGGAGGATATCTGACTGGAGTATAACTGGAGAATTCCTGGAGGGTGTCTGACTGTGGTATAACTGGAGTATACCTGGAGGGTGTCTCACTGGAGTATAATTGAGTATACCTGGAGGGTGTTTTTCGGAGTATAACTGGAGTATACCTGGAGTGTTTGTGACTGACGTATAACTGGAGTATACCTAGAGAGTGTATGACTGGAGTATAACTGTAGTATACCTGGAGAGTGTCTGACTGGGGTATAACTGGGATACCTAGAGGATATCTGACTGGAGTATAACTGGAGTTTTCCTGGAGGGTGTCTGACTGGGGTATAACTGGAGTATACCGGAGGATATCTGACTGGAGTATAACTGAGTATTCCGGGAGGGTGTCTGACTGGGGTATAACTGCAGATACCTGGAGGGTGTCTGACTGGAGTATACTTGGAGAATGTCTGACTGAAGTTTAACGGGAGTATACCTGGAGATGTCTGACTTGAGTATAACTGGAGTATACCGGGAGGGTGTCTGACTGGGGTATAACTGGGTATACCTGGAGGGTGTCTGCTGGAGTATAATTGGAGAAACCTGGAGAGTGTCTGACTGGGGTATAACGGGAGTATACCTTAAGGGTGTCTGACTTTAGTGTAACTGGGAGTATACCTGGAGGGTGTCTCCCTTATAGGGGAAACTGGAGGGTGTCTAACTTGTATACCTGGAGTGTGTCTGACGGGAGTATACCTGGTGTGTCTGACTGGGGTATAACTGGAGTATACCTGGAGGGGATTGACTGGGTATAATTGGAGTATACCTGAGGGTGTCTGACTGGGGTATAACTGGAGTATACCTGGGGGGGTTTCTGACTGGGTATAACTGAGCATGCCTGAGGGGTCTGATTTTAGTATAACTGGAGTATTCCTGGAGGATGTCTGACTGGGGTATAACTGAGTATACCTGTAGGGTGTCTGACTGGAGTATAACGGGGTATACCTGGAGGGTGTCTGACTGGAGTATAACTGGAGTATACCTGGAGGATTTCTGACGGGAAGTATAACTAGAGTTTACCTGGATGGTGTCTGACTGGAGAATAACGGGAGTATACCTGGAGGGTGTCTGACTGGGGTTTAACTGGAGTATACCTGGGGGTGTATGACTGGATTATAATTGAGTATACCTGGGGGGTGTCTGCCTGGAGTATAACTGGGTATCCTGGGGTTCTATGGGTATAACGGGAGTATACCTGGAGGGTGTCTGACTGGGGTATGCTGAGTATACCTGGAGGGGTCTGACTGGGGTATAACTGATTATTCCTGGAGGGGGTCTGACTGATATAGCTGGATTTATCCTGGAGGGTGTTGACTGGAGTATACTGAAGTATACCTGGAGGGTGTCTGACTGGGTATAACTGAGTATACCTGGAGGGTGTCTGACTACATTGAACCTAAAGGTGTCTACACGGTAAAAACCTGGAAGGGCTGACTGGAGTATAACTGGAGTATACCTGGAGGGTGTCTGACTTGAGTGTACTTGGATGGTGCTGACTGGTAAACTGGAGTATACCTGGGGGGTTTCTGACTGGAGAAATTGGAGCATACTTGGAGGGTGTCTGACTGGGGTATAGTAACCTTAAGGATGCCTGACTGGAGATAACTGGAGTATACCTGGAGGGTGTGTGACTGGATAACTTGAGTATACCTGAGGGTGTCTGACTGGAGTATAACAGAGTATAACAGAGTATACCTGGGGGTGTCTGACTTGAGTGTACCGGGAGGGTGTCTGACTGGGGTATAACGGGTATACCTGGAGGGTGTCTGACTGGAGTAAAATTTGGGAGTATCCGGGAGGGTGTCTGACGTGGGATAACTGTAGTATACCTGGAGGGTGTCTGACTGGGATAACTGTAGTATACCTGGAGGGTGTCTCACTGGAGTATACCTAGGGTGTCTGACTGGGGTATAACTGGAGTATACCTGAAGGGTGTCTGACTGGAGTAAACGGGAGTATACCTAGAGGATGTCTGGAGGTAACTGGAGTATACCTGGAGGGTGTCTGACTGGAGTATAACTGGAGTATACCGGGAGGGTGTCTGACTGGGGTATAACTGGGTATACCTGGAGGGATCTGACCTGGTATAACTGGAGCATACCTGAAGGGTGTCTGACTGGAGTATAACGGGAGATACCGGGGGGGAAGTTCCCTTTTGACTGGGGAAAGGTTTTTAACTGGGATGCTAATTCCTGGAGGGTGTTTGATTGGGAAAAAAATACCTGGGGTTTGGGGGGGGGTTCTGACTGGAGTATAAATGGAGGGTGTCAACTGGAGATGTGAGGGTTCTGAGGGGGGATGACTGGGATCCTTGGGGGCCCCAATGGAGTATAAAGGAGTATACCTGGGGGGTCTGATTTTTTGGGGTTTTCCTGGAGGGGGTCTGGTTCTTTCATTATCCCCGGGGGCTCCAGGTTGTTAAGGTGAGGTTTCGGGGTTCATATTAACTAACAACAAAGTTGTTTTCCCAGTTTCATCGTTCATGTCAAAGAAAAAAAACCCAATGTAATTAAATATATGAAAACACCTTTAAATTTTTAAAATTTATTTTATCACTTTATCGTGTAATTATACATTGTACACTACAGGCTATTTCAATGTTGAACTTAACTCATGGCCCCCCTTTTTACTCCCTTTGGGGGGGCCCCCAAAATTACTCCCTTTTTGTGATCCACCAGTACTAACTTTGTGGTCCCCCAGTAATACCTTTGGGGCCCCCCAAAATTACTCCCTTTTGTCCCCCCCGGGGGTACTACCTTTGTGACCCCCCCAGTACTTTTTTTGTGGTCCCCCAGTAATACCTTTGTGGTCCCCATTACACCTTTGTGGTCCACCGTACTTTTTTGTGGTCCACCAGTACTACCTTTGTGGTCCACCAGTACTCCCTTTTGGGCCCCCCTTTTACTACCTTTGTGGTCCACTATACTACCTTTGTCCCCCACCAGTAATAACTGTGGTCCCCCAGTCCCACCTTTGGGTCCCCAGATTATTTTTGCGGCCCCTCAGTACTATTTTTTCCCCCCCATTATTTTAGGGACCCCCAGTAATAATTTTTTTTTCCCTAAAAAAACTGACTAAGTTGGGGGTTTTTGGATGGATAAAAAGTCAAGTGAATTGAGATTTCTATGGGGCCCCCCTTGAACCCCCCCCGGGGGAAATAGGAAGGTGGTGAGGGTAACGTGTCCACTTACTCAACAAACATTTATACTCCCCCCAAAACATTCATTAAAAACCCCACTATTATCAAACCAACTTTCCTCTCACAGAGAGAGACTTTAGTGTTCATGGAAACAGATTTTCCACAGACGTTATACAAGTGAAGACATAACGGGGTTGAAAATATCAACATGGATGACGATAAAAAATTTATTCAATACGGGCAAGACCTACTTCAACATTTTGGAAGCAAAGCCACAAATGTTCCACTTAACATAACCTCAATGGTACACCCATAAAGACTACAGGGGGGAAAATTCCTAGGAACCCCCCTTTGACAGTACCCTTTAAAAATTCCAAAAAAAATAAAAAAAATTTTCCCCAAGAAAATCTCGAAGACAGTAGGCATATTATAAAAAGATACGCTTTTTTTACCCTCAGCTCCCCTTACTATATCATTCACTTATCTCCCCGTATCTCACCTATGGAATCTGTGCATGGGGTTCAAAACATTAAATCCCCTTTTGACCACTCATAACACAAAAAAAAGGGCCCCAGTCAGAATGATAACAAATTCCCTCTAGACAGCATACCCCCCCAAAATTCAAAAGTCAAAAAATACCACCTAAAAAACATTCATACTTATTCTTTTGCCTCCCCATATAAAACTTTACACTCTAATATAAACCCTCCGCTCAAAATTCCCCTCACCAACTTTAATAGGACCCATGACCACAACACAAGACCAAAATCACTTTTTGATATACCCCGTGTTCATACCCAACCTATGAAAATTCTATGCACAAAAAGGGGAGAATCGGGGAATTCATTACCAGTAAATATTAAGATAATCTTGTCTAAAAAAAAAATTTTAAAAGACTCAACTAAAAAACCACCTACTCACCAAAACTAAATGATCATACTATAAACTACTTTGAAAAATGCTCATTATTATTTTTTCCTATACGATAATCTCAATTTTTAATAATATTTACTATTATTTTTCCCCCCTACTCAATCAAAACTAAATATCATATTATAAGTTAATGTCAAAAATGCCCCAATGTTATTTTCCTTAAGATAATCTCAATTCCTTATTACCATTCAAGAATCTAAACACCTGTTACAATCTAATATCATCATATAATAATTTAAACAGTATAATATTCATTTGTAATTTTGAAAAAAATTTTTTAACTAGAATAAACTCAAAAAATTTTCCCTAATATTAAGTACATAGTCTTTAAGTTACTAGATTAAGCTGCCCCCAATGCCATGGCATGTCGGGGGGCTCTCCTTACTCAATTTACATTGTAACTCCCAAAACCTATGTAATCTGCAATCTCAATGAAATAAAATTTTTTACTTTACTTTACTTTACATAAAAAAGAAAGAACACTGCAGCAGGCCTACTGGCCCAAATGAGGCATGTCCAGTTCTCCTACCGGCTTAAGCCAATGCCTTGACCTAGTTAGGTCAGTCACATTCACTTAAGGGAGGAGCACGGCATCTGACCTAGTAGTTCAAGTAGTCAGGTTCAACTCCCCCCACCCACTCATGTATTTATCTAACCTATTTTTAAAACTACACAAGGTTTTAGTTTTATGACGGTACTGGGGGGGTTTTTTCCCTATCCACAACTCTTTTAAACCAGTGTTTTCCCCATACCCCCTTTTTCTGAATTGTTTTTAAAAACCCCTTTGGGGTCCCTTCCGGGGGAAAATTTTTCCCGCATTTCCCCCCCGTTTTTTAAATTTCCCTTTTTTTCCTTTTTTACACCCTCTTCCCCCAATTTTCCCCCCTTTTAAAATTTGGGGCCCCCTTTTTTGGGAAAAATTTTTGAACAGGGGGTCCCCAATATCCTTTTGTACTTTTCCAGAAAAACCTTCTGGAAAAGCCCCAAAATTCCTTCTGATGGGGCTAAAAGGAATTAAATTTTAAGAAAAACCCGGGGTTTTTTTTTATCCCTTTTATAGGGAAAAAATTTGTTTGGAGGAAAACCCCTTTTTACTTTCTTGGTTTGAAATTTCTAACCAGAACCCTAATTTTTCGAATCGGTATTGATCAAATTAATTTATAGGGGGGGGAAACCCTAAAATTTCTTTGATTTTCTTTTTTAAACTATTTTAACCCTTTTCCCCCCCCCCCATAAATTTTTAAAAATTCCTGAGTTCTAAGTTATTTGAATGAATGGACCTATGTGCCCCCATCTACAAAAACCTTTGTTTCTTCTTTTCGGTCTTGAAAAATATTTGATTTTAAACTTAAAACTGAGAAAAATAAAAAGGGTGTCATTTATCAAATTTCTTGGTTTTTTTCCTTTTTTTTCCCCTGCCCTTTTTAAAAATTTAAAATTTACCCCTTTCTTTTTTCCCCACAAAACAACCTGTGTGTGCTGACTATCACAGCCTGTGGGATGGTTCCCGTACCTTGCTTCCCCCTATGGGGATCAAACCTTCATCTCCCCCCCTGGCTGCCTATCAAAATCAACTAAAAACTTTGTTAATTTTCAAAAAACTGAAGAAAAAAATCAACAAGTAACTCTGAAAAAGTCCCCAAAAAAGATTTAATGTTCCTTGGTTCGATCCCAAAAAGTGGGGAAAACTTAATGTTTCCTCCCCCAGCTGCTGTTTTTGATCATTAGCAGTAAATAGGTACCTGGGTGTTAGCCGACACTCCTGTCACTGTTCACCTAGCTGTAAAAAAGGGGGCCCCGGAAGCTAGTCGTCTTTTCACCCCCGTCCATGTTCACCTAGCAAAATAGGAACCTGGGTGGGAAACACCTTACATCTGCTGTCACGGTTCATCTAGCAATATGTTGGGAGTAAGTAGGTAGCTGGATGTTAAACCGCTGGTGTGGGGGGAGGGGGGAAAAATTTAAACCCAGGTTAAAATGCTCTACATAAGCAGTGGCTTTCTTTTTGTATGTCAAAAAAATTTTGGCTAAATATTTGTGTATAAGCTGAGTCATGTACTGGTAGAAATAAAGATTAGATGGAGCGCCATCTGGAAGTAAAAATGGTGGTGATGGTGGTGGTAGTAATATGGTGATGTTGATAGTGCTGGTGATGGTGATGGAGTAATAGTTTTCATAGTGGGGTTTGATGGGGGGGTAATGGTGATAGTTGTGGGGGTGGTTATCTGCTGAGTAGTTTCCCCTGGTAGCTGATGGGGTTTACCTGG
>WNWK01047137.1:0-14049 GCA_009830355.1 Cherax destructor | reverse complement strand
GGGCTGGGTCAGCAAGACACCTGTGAAGGCTAGAAGTTTTACCCGAGGCCCAGTCAGTAGGATGACTGTGATCTCAAACATGACAAAAAATGGCATTACTGGTGTCGGGAACCCTAACATTTTTCTTGTGTTCTTAAAGTCTGTCAGAAAGAGAGCGGTCACCTCCAGAGTATTGAAGAGGACAAGGTGAGCAAAAAGTATGCATTAACTTGACACCTATGTTAGAAACAGGATTATTTTTCTCAAAATTATAGTATGTACAATAAAATAATATAAAAAAAGAAGGGAAACAATATTCACCATAAGATCAATCGACGGAGGTGAAAATGGAGCTAAAAAAACTGGTAACTGTGGAAAGGCAAATATTATACTTCCCAGTTATACTTGACAAAACAATTGGTTCAATTTATCAAATTTTATATGTACACAGCTACTGTCTTCGGGAGTAATTAGCTTACCTGAGTTGAAAAGCCAGGTAAATGAGTGTTCATCACTAACAGCACGGTTAATGAGGTCTCGCTTTTGTTCTGGCATAGACGGACCAGAATGAGTGAGGGGTGCATGACGGGGGGATTGGGAGGTAGAATGGGTCTTGCTTACTCTGGAAGACAGTGGAGTGGAGGGAGTGCCTGGGGTGTTGGGAGAGCCAGGGACTGGGGCATCTGACAGCTGGCTTATTACTGTCAACACCACTTTTTCAAATACGGAAACGGGGCCTGAACTTCACTCTGTAACAAAAAAAAAAGAACTTTACAACCAGGGGAAAACTTATGGCTGTTAAGGTTGTTGAGGTGGGATGAACATTTAGAGAGTGCATAAATCTTGAGAAGGGTTGAAGTTGTCCCCAAAAACAGCTGGAGTGAGGAGGTAAATGAGCTTTTTTCCTTTAACTCAGTGGTTCAGAATGAGTGGAGAAATGTAGTTTTTATGACTTGGGGGTTGCTGGGAAAGTGAGCAAAGTAACGTTTATATAGGGTTCAGATAAACCAAATAGATGGACTTAGGTTGAAAAACAACGTTTGAGAATCTCTAGCACGATAGATGTTGAAAGGAAGTAGGTTTTAAATTACCTGGATCTAAACGCTTTCACCACCATCAAGACTCTCTTTAATTAGTGATAATTGTGATTCATAGATCCTACGGTAGAATACAGTTGCAGGTTCAGATACACTATTTAAATGAAAACAATTCATCTCGAAAACAAAACCTTCCGCTTTACTGTCGTAGTAGTAATCCTAAATTAGTTTCAAGTGTAAATTTAGTTGTGTTTTAGTTATGAGCTTTTCCATGGGGCTCTAATTCAACATCTATTCCTAATGAAAATAGATATAAAAAAAATTATTTTTTTCCTTAGGAAACAGAAGTGAGTTAAAAGGAATCTTGACTTAACTGCACTTTTTAACCTTTTAATATGTAAAATGCGCTAATTATTGTTGATGCTGTTGTTGTTGTTGCTGATGTTGATGTTGTTAATGCTGTTGTTGTTGTTGATACTGTTGTTGTTGTTGATACTGTTGTTGTTGTTGATACTGTTGTTGTTGATACTGTTGTTGTTGTTGATACTGTTGTTGTTGTTGATACTGTTGTTGTTGTTGATACTGTTGTTGTTGTTGATACTGTTGTTGTTGATACTGTTGTTGTTGTTGATACTGTTGTTGTTGTTGATACTGTTGTTGTTGTTGATACTGTTGTTGTTGTTGATACTGTTGTTGTTGTTGATACTGTTGTTGTTGTTGATACTGTTGTTGTTGTTGATACTGTTGTTGTTGTTACTGTTGTTGACGTTGTTGATGATGTTGCTGTTGATGCTGTTGCTGGTGTCAGGGGAACGCCTTCCCCTGAACAAAATATTGATGGAAAAATTAATAAATAATAATAAACAGAGGATATAGAATAAGATTGTTTTTTTTTGGATTTTAATAAAATTAAATAGAAATAAAAAAAAAAAGTTATCAGTTGTGGTTCTGGTCTGTTGGTGAGGCAGGAGGTAATAACCGGAGAGGGGGAGAAAAGATGATGGTTGTCTCCGATTAGGTGGTATGTCTCCGGAGTAGATGATGAATCTCCTGGGACCACTAAGTAGGAATACACACTGTAGGTATCCAAAGGGAGATGAGATCTTCTGCAACACCCTCTAACGCACACAAGTTAGAAACTAGAGAGGAGTTGTTGTGGAATTCCCGTTAAGTCCAGGGAAATCTTGCTCGTAAGTCATGCGTCTGTCCTGGAGAACCAGTCCAGCGGCAGAGCTGATAATAAAGAAAATATTCTGGTTACCATGAGTCTTAAAACATTTAAGATGGAAAAAGGTGTTTCAAAATGGCCAAGTCACTACTGGTAACCAAAGAAAACAATAATCAAACAAAATAAATACGCCTGGTAGTTCACCTTACCTGATCCGGAGAAGAGTGAAGGTGAAGTGACTTTCCACTCCCCAACCGACACCAGGTAAGAGTCATACTACCAGGAGTAGAAAGTAAAAACCCTCAACAGACACCCGGGAACAAGAGTTTGCCCCAGCCCGCTAGATGGTAGTGCTGGCTGTAACTCGTTAATGATACTCCCGACTGACTGAACAACCATAACCCTATTTATACTACTTTTCCTCACAATACCCCCTTCCAAAACTTATGGTCGGAGGCAATAAGTTAAATAACCAGAGGGAAAAGTACTAGGTATAACCTCGGCTCCGCTAATCTGAAAAGTGTGTACAAGAGCCGGTGTATAAAACTTTAAACTTTTAGGATTGTACTGTGGAATAACATTTCTTCTCAACTGAGGAGTATATGTAACTGAACTATCAAATAGTTCACTGGCTTGCTTGAAAATCCTGGGACTCTTAGTTCTACCTTTTTGTATGAAAGGTAGACAAATTGAACATGCTCGACAGAATTTATAAACGTCAGAGGACATCCCCGGCCAGAAATATAACTTTCTGATCTTATCTAAGGTCTTCCGACGTGTAAAATGGCCAGATATTGCTAGTTCATGAGTACTTTTCAAAATAGTCTCACGACAGTCCCTAGGAATGACTAATAGACTTCTTCCCACATCATTGGGATTGTCAGTAGTCACAATAGTCCTGTATAGAAGATTATTTTTGAACTCAAATTTATACGTAAGGTCTTTTCTTTTAATTACATTGCCACTTAATGCTAGCTTCCGGGTTTCCTCTAAGGAAGGACAAGTCTTCTGGAGACCTTCCAAATCTATTTGTGACAGCTCAATAGGTTTTCCTTTGGAAAGAACTAAAGGATGGATTGTTTTTACCTCACATTGAGCTCTGGTAAGGACGTTAACAGTGTCCAGTTGAGGGGAAGATTCAGTCACCTGTGGTATTTCATCAGTTTCTGTGCAGATTGGTTTTGATGACTGTCTCTCTAAGGTTTTTACCAGAACTTCCCGATTATCAGAATTCAGCATTGAGTAATCCCTTTGAATCACTTCTGGGGATGCTAGTGAAGAAACAGAAGTATTAAGTTCAACATCTTTTCCGGAATCATTTGAAAACCTTACACAGTCTAATTCAGATGGGAAGGTCGCCTCTTCTATGTTCCCAACCAAAACAGAACATGAAGTTATTGGGGACACCACTGCCTCTACCCAACCAGTAAACCATTTGCAGTTAATGAAACATCTGAGAGTAGGAAACACATCACTTCTTCCTAAGTAGTCAGTTAATTTAGTACTTTTATAGCGAGTTGAATCTAAGTTAGGAAAGAGTTTACTTGAGACTACAATACAAGAACAACCAGTATCTCTAAGAATGGTGGGAACATTAATGCCATTTACGGTACCATCACTTAAAGGTGCATTAACATTAGATTGGGTGAAGCACATTCCAATACTTTCACCCTTTCCTTTTGGACACTCTGGCCGTCGATGTCCCAATTCATTACAATTAAAACATCTTAGTGTGAATGCCGGCGAATTCTTAGAGTCAGAGGGTTTGTCTCTCTCAGATTGCTTAGATGACACAGATTTATATCTATCTCGCTCCTTAGGGTAGTTATTATGAGCGCAAGCATAAATATCAGCGGCTTTTGCCATTTCAGAAGCAGTGTGAACGTCTCGTTCTTTAATAAAGATACGTAAGTCAGAGTTAACCGAGGAAAGGAATTGGTCTCTTACAATCAGGTCACGTAATGAATCAAAGTCATGATCGACTTCGGCACTGTCAATCCAACAATCAAACAATCTGAAAAGTGTTGTCAGATACTGCATATAATTCTGATTGGGGATATTTTAGTGTGACGAAACTCAGACCTGTAATGATGGGTGGTTTTCTTGAAAGCGTGTAAGATAGCTTTCTTAAGTAGAGGATAATCAGTAATTACGTCAGCTGGTAAGGTGGAATATACATTTAAAGCTGTACCTGATAGAAGTAATCCAAGCCTTGTAGTCCAAGAATCTGAGTGCCACTCACAGAGTGTGGCAGTGTTCTCGAATCTAGTGATATATGCTGTGATGTCATCCTGCTCTGTGAAAGGTGGTATTTGAGGCATCCTAATATTAGATTCATGGTTAGGGTATTCTAGTACCCCTTCATCTATTTTATTCTTAGATAGCTCTACCTTCTTGGCTTCCAATTCCAACCTTAAATGTTCTAACTCCCTCTGCTTTGCCTTTTCTTCAATCTCCTTCATCTTGAAGGCCACTTCCCTTGCCTGAACTCTGTCTTCTCTAGCTATCCTTTCCTGTTCTCTTTTGTCCTCACGAGTAATCCTTTCATTTACACGAGCTATTCTTTCCAGTTCCTTCTTCTCTTCTCGAGCTAGTCTTTCCTGTTCCTTTTTCTCTTCCCGAGCTAGTTTTTCATGTTCCTTTTTCTCTTCCTCTTTTTTTTCTTCTATAGCCATTTTAGATGTAATATAACTATCAAGATTCTGGCCTGTAAATCCCATGTCTTTTCCAGCCCTTAACCAGAAATCTAAAGACTCCATCATGAAAAAGGTTTCACAAACCAAACAAATAATAACTGAAACGTCTGTTTCAAAAGAGGGACCTCGTCCGCACACTTTCTAACCTTCCCAAAGAAGAAAATGAAATACTATTTTCAACTTGGAGATACTCTAGTGGGCTCAGCAGCCTTCACTGATAAAAAAAAACAGTTCAAACAGGAGAGGTTATTATGGAAGTTCCCCAGGTCCACAAAATTTGGGTAAACCTCTAAACCTAACCTAAGAACCAAAACACAGGCAATTCCTCTAGACTACCAATAATGACTTGACACCTTAACGAACTCACCCTTTTCAACCTTAAATGTAATACTCACAACCAGGTGAACCATCAAAAGCTGTTGCATCCAGAGTCCTATTCTGGCAAGGTCGCCATTGTCAGGGGAACGCCTTCCCCTGAACAAAATATTGATGGAAAAATTAATAAATAATAATAAACAGAGGATATAGAATAAGATTGTTTTTTTGGATTTTAATAAAATTAAATAGAAATAAAAAAAATTATCAGTTGTGGTTCTGGTCTGTTGGTGAGGCAGGAGGTAATAACCGGAGAGGGGGAGAAAAGAGGATGGTTGTCTCCGATTAGGTGGTATGTCTCCGGAGTAGATGGTGAATCTCCTGGGACCACTAGGTTGAAATACCACACTGTAGGTATCCAAACGGAGGTGAGATCTTCAGCAACACCCTCTAACGCACACAAGTTAGAAACTAGAGACAGAGGAGTTCTTGTGGAATTCCCGTTAAGTCCAGGGAAATCTTGCTCGTAAGTCATGCGTCTGTCCTGGAGGACCAGTCCAGCGGCAGAGCTGATAATAAAGAAAATATTCTGGTTACCATGAGTCTTAAAACATTTAAGATGGAAAAAGGTGTTTCAAAATGGCCAAGTCACTACTGGTAACCAAAGAAAACAGTAACGAACAAAATAAATACTCCTGGTAGATCGCCTTACCTGATTCGGAGAAGAGTGAAGGTGAAGTGACTTTCCACTCCCCAACCGACACCAGGTAAGAGTCATACTACCAGGAGTAGAAAGTAAAAACCCTCAGACAACCGGGAACAAGAGTTTAGCCCCAGCCCGCTAGATGGTAGTGCGGGCTGTAACTCGATAATGATACTCCCGGCTGACTGAACAACCTTCTTCTTCTTGTAGGTTCGCCGGTACGTCCGGCCCGGGTCTTCTCCAAATGGTGGGTAGAGGGTGTCGATCATCTTCTTCTTTTGTTCTGTCTTCTTTCTTGGGGCCCCCCGGGTGGGGGGCGACTTCTTCTTCTCTCTTGCTGTGGCTCCCCACGGTGGGGAGTGTTTTCTGGCATCGCATCTTCATCAGCAGTCGTCCTCTTGGGTCTTCATCAGTATCTCTTTGGGCTTCGGACTCTTGTAGTCCCGGCAGACGTGTCTTCACATGGTTGGTAGGAAAGTCATCAGGCTGTGGTTCCACCTACATCATACATAGGCTCCTATTGGGCTTTTTTTTTTTTTAAGCGAGGGGAAGAAGAAGGATAGGGGATAAGACAGAAGGAAGTGAGAGAGAGTATAGCTGTGATGATTAGGCTTGGACATCTACGGGATTCTTCAGGCGTCGTCTTCGGTGAGTTCTTCATCGTCATCGTCATCGAGGGGGCGGGTGAGTGGCTAGGACTGGGAGCAGTGTCTCCAAGTCACGGGTTGCCAGGTAAACCAGCTGGGCTGCCTTGTCGTCGCGGGTCAGATCCCAAGGCGCCATCGGGAAGTGCCTGCGGCGGATGTCCGTCGTCGCTGGGCAGTCCAGCATGTAGTGAACCAGAGGGTTTGGGACCATCTGGTCACAGTGGCGGCAAAGCTCCTCCCTCCTGCGTTCGATGAGGCGTTTTGCAGTAGGGTAGCCGAGGCGCAGGCGGTGGACACTAACTTGCAGCTCCCTGGGTAGTTTCCTCATGTTTGGTGGGGGTTCCCTACGTGTAGCCCTGTCATACCAGTGCCGGCTCCGGGATGCTCCCGGTGCCGGTAACGGGCGTCTGGCTGCCGAGGCTGCCCCCAGGTGCAACTGCCTGCGGCTAATGGCAATCGTAGTTGCAGGTTGGGCAGCAAGTACTGAACAACCATAACCCTATTTATACTACTTTTCCCTCACACTGGTGTTGCTGTTGTTGATGTTGTTGTTGTTGATATTTATGATGTTGTTGATGTTGATATTGATGTTGTTGATGTTCTTGTTGATGATGTTGATGCTGTTGCTGTTGTTGATGTTGTTCATGTTGTCATTGTTGTTGTTGTTGCTATTGTTGTTCTCGCTGTTGTGCTGCTGGGGTGGAGAGGTGTTTTTTGGGGGGATGGTGGGGGTGGTGTTGGTATTACGTGGAGAGTTGGAGGTATGAGGAAGATGGATGGAATATTTTGATAAACTGTTAAATGTTGACGAAGATAGGAAAAGCTGTGATTTCGTGCATTGACCAGGGAGATTTAACACCTTGTAGGAGTGGGGAAGAGCCAGATGTGAGTGTGGTGAGATGCGTGAGGCAGTGGGTAGCATGAAAGGGGGTAAATCAGCTGGGATTGATGGGATCAAGACAGAAATGTCAAAAGCAGGTGGTTATATAGTTTTGAAATGGTTGGTGCTTTTATTTATTAAATGTTTTAAAGAGGGTAAAATACCTAGGGATTTGCGGAAAGCATGTATAGTTCCTTGTAAAAAGACAAAGGGACAAAAGAGAGTGTAAAAAATATATAGAGGAATATGCCTATGAGCATATCTGGTAAGGTGTATGGCAGAGTTATCATTGAAAGAATTAAGAGTAAGACGGAGAGCAGGATCGCAGATGAGCAAGGAGGCTTTAGGAAGGGTAGGGGGTGTGTAGACCAAGTGCTTACAGTGAAGCACATAAGTGAAAAGTATTTAGATAAGCGTAAAAAGGTTTTCGTTGCATTTATAGATTTGGAAAAGGCGAATGAAAGAGTAGATAGAAAAACAAAGTGGTAGGTAACTGAAAGCAGTGAAGAGTTTTTACGAGGATAGTGAGGCTAAAGTTAAAGTACGTATGAGAAAGAGATGATTTTACAGTAAATGTAAGCCTTAAAGAGGATTCCAGATGCGACTATAAAAGAATCTGACACAGAGTGGGAGTTATCACAGATGCTTTTAGCTAATGACACTGTGTTTTTGGGAGATTCTGAAGAGAAGTTGCAGAGGTTAGTGGATGAGTTTGGTAGGGTGTGTAAATGAAGGAAATTAAAAGTGAGCACAGTAAAGAGCAACAGAAAATTTAGGTAATGAAAGACTAGATATCAGATTAGAGGGAGAGAGTATGAAGGACGTGAATGTATTCATATATTTGGACGTGTCATATATTGTGGACGTGTCAGCAGATGGTCTCTAAAAGACGAGGTGAACCATAGAAATGATGAGGGAAAAAGGTGAGTGGTTCACTGAGGTGTCTGTGGAGACACAGAACGTAATCCACAGAAGCAAAGAGGGAAATGTATGAGAGTATAGTGGTACCAACGCTCTTATATGGGAGTGAAGCATGGGTGGTGAATGTTGAAACAAGAAGGTTAGGAGGCAGTGAAAATGTCGAGTGTGAGGGCAATGTACAGTATGAATATTATGCAGAGAATCCGTTACTTGGAGATTAGAAGAAGGTGCGGGGTTACTAAAAGTATCATCTAAACGGCTGAGGAAGGGTTGTTAAGGTGGTTCGGACGTTTAGAGAGGGAGGAACAATTTAAAATGACTTAGAGGGCGTAAAAATTTGTAGTGGAAGGAACGAGATTGAGGAAGGAAAGGTTGAGGGAAGGGGGCAAAGAAGGTTTTGTGTGCCTGAGCGCGTTACATAGGAGTGAGTGCAGGTAAATGCTTTTTATGACCTGACGTGTTGCTGGAGTGTGAGCAAGGTAACATTTATAAAGGGATTCAGGGAAATCGGTTAGCCGGACTTGAGTTCTGGAGGTGGGAAGTACAGTGCCTGCACTGTACTGGAGATATGTTCCAACATTTGAACTGTAATATCCACACGCCTCTGGAAAGACAGTGAATGAGTGAGTGATGGTGAAAGTGTTTCTTCTTTTCACGGTCACTCTGCCTCTGTGAGAAATTATTAATATTTTTCTTCTTCTTCTTCTTCTTCTTCTTCTTCTTCTTCTTCTTCTTCTTCTTCTTATTATTATTATTATTATTATTATTATTATTATTATTATTATTATTATTATCATTATTATTATTATTATTATTATTATTATTATTATTATTATTATTATTATTATTATTATTAGCATTAGTAGTAGTAGTAGAAGTAGTAGTAGCAGCAACAGCAGCAGCAGTAGTAGTAGTAGTAGTAGTAGTAGTAGTAGTAGTAATAGTAGTAGTAGTAGTAGTAGTAGCAGTAGTAGTAGTAGTAGTAGCAGCAGAAGTAGTAGTAGTTGTAGTAGTAGCAACAGCAGCAGCAACAGTAGTTGTAGTAGAAGTAGTAGCAGTAGTAGTAGTAGAAGCAGTATTATTATTAGTAGTAGTAGGAGTAGTTGTAGTAATAGTAGCAGTAGCATTATTAGTAGTAGTAGTAGGAGTAGTTGTAGTAGTAGTAGTAGAAGCAGTATTATTAGTAGTAGTAGTAGGAGTAGTTGTAGTAGTAGTAGCAGCAGTAAAATTAGTAGTAGCAGCAGCAGTAATAGTAGTAGAAACAGTATTATTATTATTATTATTATTATTATGCAGTAGTAGTAGTAACTATTCATTAATGGGGAATGGTAAATTCAGTGCAACTTGTAGAGATGATGGAACTTGTTGTTCAAAGACTGAAAACACAAATATAGTTTTTGATATTGTTTAAAGTGACAAAAATAGTATGTTATCAAACCAGGTTACCCATACAATCCTATCATTATGTGACCTTCAACATATTCTTATATTCACTTATATGCAGAGTTTCTATTCACTGGTGCGTCAATCTTCAGATCTTGAGTCCACCTCTTACTGACTGTACTAAACTTTCTAATAGAAATGCTTTCCATTAGAAAAGTCAGTTCGAGTCAGTGCTGCGACTCCAGTTTTTAAAGGAACAGTACCTCACCCAACCGGTTGCGAATAATAGATCTAGCCCTTGTTCTTTCTAAGACAATTGTCAATGATCTGGATTTACCATTACTTAATGGAGGTGTGGCACTGCCTTTAAGAACCTCTCCAATAAAAAAAAAAAAATTCTGGCCGGGTCTCTACTCAGTACTTCCTCCCATTACATTGGTACAACACAGGACAGGGAAGATGAAGATTGTCGGACTCAGTGTCAGTATTTTGGTATGATTTCATACCAAATGCCATTTTTCATAATTTTAAGCTTCGAAACTCTTAATATGTAAAATTTACCTTAAAATTTACATTATTAATATTAATCACACAAAATTTCGAAAACTGCCATAAGGCTGGAATTGAATGTCACTGCTTGGTAAATTAGTGCTGATATGGGGGTGGTGAGCTACGACAGTGCTTGCAAACATGGTACCTAAGAAAAGTTTCTTGGAACTCAGCATTCATTGCTGTTCAAAGTTTATTTTTTTTTCAATCCATATATTCAGTACACAGTATAAAGTATAGGTCTGCCTTGCATTATACGATTAACGAGTTTCTGACACACGGGAAAAATAAAGCGAATTAAAAGTGATCCCAAAATAGCTAGTAAAATCATTACTATTACTGTGATGATACTTGTCTGACACAGTAACATCATGGAATCTTGGTACAGAGTATATAGTCTACAAACCTGATGCTAACTTCTGGTCCACTCTCGTGCATGACCTACTTCCACTAGTGGGTCCTGCCCACCTGTGACGATACCTTCAATTGCTGCTTCTCACTCTTCCTGCTTCTGCTTCAGATTCTTCAAGGCTCAGGTACTCAACACCTGATTCAAGGCTGAGGTACTAATTACCTCGTCTATCACTGTCTTCCGTACATAGTATAATCTAAGACATACATTGAAAATGTTATTCCTTAACGAAACGTCTTCAAATGAAAATACCCAGGAATTACACACGTATCTAATTAATTTGCTTGTACAACATGAAGATTAGACATGATACTCTGTAAATTCAACATTTCTCGACTAAGATTTACCAAAAATAACAGTTAACTACACTTACACAAAAATGTCAAATAAAAAAAATAACAAATCTGGACAAAAATTAACCGATTAAAACAGAATTTCAGAATTTAATACAATCCTGTACACAGCAAAATCGGAAAAATCGCATTTCTTTACTAATTTTATGAAATAATTATGATCGTACAACATAGGCTACATATAACTTTCTCCAAAAATAAATGCAATTCGTTAAAAAAAAAATGAGAAAATTTAAAAAAAAATTTAAACAGGATCCTATTTCTCTTTATGGTTTCCCTCGTGCAGTAGTGAGCAGCTTGGGTGTCTTGAAGTGCCGCGGGTGTCCTGAAGTGCACGCGGGTGTCTCTGAAGTGCCCCTATCTACCTGTCAACACATTCACAACTACTCTGTCTTAAGTCAAGACTGACCCCAGTCCCGACTGCCTGTTAGCACAACTCATTTTGACTGAAGAAGAATAAAATTTATAATACTCTGGGTGAAATTATTCATAATAAATCTCATTTAATAAAATATAAAATTATTTTAGGAACTTTATGAGGAAGTGGGGTTGGTATTGGAAGATCCATAGAGCGAATTTATACCACAAAGCAAATTGATGATGGACATGGGTAGGGAGGTTGGTAGCAGGTTGGTTGACACTAACCATTGATGGTGGACATGGAGTAGGGAGTTGGTAGCAGGTTGGTAGACAAAACCCCCCCCAAAAGAAAGTACTTCCATATCAAATAATTATAAAATTTTAAAAACATGTTAAAGTTTTGCACCCCGGGAGAATTGAAAACATTTTTTTTTTTGGGGTTATGCAAAAACCCTATGTTTTTCCCGAAAAATTCAAAACAAGAATTATTTTTTTTGGGGATATAACCCCCAGTAAAAAAACAGATAAAACGAACAAATTTTGGGGAAAAAAAGGATAAATAAGATGGAAACATATTAAAAAAGGGAAAAATTTTGCTTACCTCAAGCCTCTTCATACACTCGTGTAGGGCCTCCAAACCACAGATTGCTTGATGAACCTCAGCCCCAGAAGATGTGTCTAACTATAAGTGTCCGAGGGGCCAGGGTGGTAAGAGGTTGTTTTAAAAACTGCAGTTTGCTGCTGCCTCGTCTGGACCAGGGGTCAACCCCCGCACATGTTTTCATCTTTAGTGTATAGATCAGGATTCCTGAAACTAAACAAAACACTTGTTGGGGTTTTCTACAAGATGGTCAACACTTGTTGTTTACTACAAGATGGTCAACACTTGTTTTTTACTACGGGGTCAAAACTTGTTTTTTTACAAGATGGTCAACACTTGTTGTTTACTACAAGAGGTCAACACTTTTGTTTATACAAGAGGCCCCTTGTGTTTACTACAAGAGGGTAAAAACTTGTTGTTTACTACAAGGGGGAAAAACTTGTTTTTACTAAAGAGGGTAAAAACTTGTTTTTTACTACAAGGGGTCAACACTTGTTGTTTACTACAAGAGGGTCATTATGGGGGCCCAAAACTCTGAATCAAGAGGGTCAACACTTGTTTTTAAAGAGGGTCAACACTTGTTGTTTACTTTCAAGAGGGTCAACACTTGTTGTTTATTTCAAGAGGGTCAACATTGGGGTTTTTACTACAAGAGGGTCAACACTTGTTGTTTACTAAAAAAGGGTCAACACTTGTTGTTTACTACAAGAGGGTAAAAACTTGTTGTTTCCCCCAAGAGGGTCAACTTTTTTTGTTTACTTCAAGAGGGTCAACATTTGTTGTTTACTAAAAGAGGGTCATTATGGCAGCAAATCTCTGAATAAAAAGGGGGGCAACATTTTTTGTTTAAAGAGGGTCAACACTTGTTGTTTACTACAAGAGGGTCAACACTTGTGTTTACTCAAGAGGGTTTAACACTTGTTGTTTATAAAGAGGGTCAACACTTGTTGTTTGCTACAAGAGGGTCAACACTTGTTTTTTCTAAAGGGGGTCAACCTTGTTGTTTACTACAAGGGGGTCAAACATTTTTTTACTACAAGAGGGTCAAAAACTTGTTGTTTATTTAAAGGGTCAACACTTGTTTTTTACTACAAGAGGGTCAACACTTGTTGTTTACTACAAGAGGGTCAACACATGTTATTTACTACAAGAGGGTCAAACTTGTTGTTTACTTCAAGAGGGTCAACACTTTTTTTGTTTACTAACAAAAGGGTCTTATGGCAGCAAATCTCTGAATGAAGGGGGTAAACACTTTTGTTTACAAGGGGGTCAACACTTGTTGTTTACTAAAGGGGGTCCCTTGTTTTTTACTAAAGAGGGTCAACACTTGTTGTTTACTACAAGGGGGTCAACACTTGTTGTTTACTACAAAAAGGGTCAACACTTGTTGTTTGCTACAAGAGGGTCAACACTTGTTGTTTACTACAAGAGGGTCAACACATGTTATTTACAAAGAGGGTAAACACTTGTTGTTTACTTCAAGAGGGTCAACACTTGTTTTTTTTCTACAAGGGGGGGCATTATCAGCAAATCACCCTTTTTGTGGTCAGTCAAGAACACTTTATCCTTGCACTGAAATTATTTAGGGGACAAAAACACAACACATTTTTCAACTTTTTGTATTTTTCCCCGGAAAAATTTTTTTCTCGCCGACAAATGAAATGTTTCTTAAGATTTGAAAAGGATTATAAACCTAAAGGTTGTATCCTAGGAAAACCCCCCTAAAGTCAATATGTCTGGCTAATTTTTCCCTTAGGGTGCATTGTTTTTTTTTTTCCCGGATGCTTCCCACGGGAGTCGGCTAACACCCAGGTAACTGTCATATTGGGGAGGGGCGGGAGGTGATAGGAGGCATAACCTCTAGACACTCTGCTGGGGAACATCAGACAGAATGAGAAAGTTAATCTTTTCGATTTTAACCACGTTTTCGAGGGTTCTACGGGATTTGCGCCCCGAGTACATAGATGAAGAATTTTTTTAAATTTATGAAATAGCAAATGATCTAAAATCCCCCCCAAAATAAATAAATTTTTTAAAAGTGTAAA
>WNWK01047136.1:0-14050 GCA_009830355.1 Cherax destructor | reverse complement strand
TTAATACTTTGTGAGAGTTTTTTTATGCATGAATGGAGATTCAATTGGTCTGGCAGAAATTAGTCAATACTATAAATTTAATATTTTCAAACTTAGGGTTAATTATAAATACAGTAAAGTTTTTTTGTGTGGGGGTCTTGGGAGATATATAGGAGGTCAAAGATACCCCTTGTTGGATGGTGCATTTTTACAGAAGTGAAGGAGAGTCCAGCACACCTCTGTCTCGCCTGGGTCTAACGTTAGTGAGGCAGTCTGCCTATGATAGGCTGTGCACATGCGCTGAGCCTCGGCGCAGCGGGTACCGTGCGTCACCGCGGACCAGCTGTATAAAGATATACCACACAAGTGTATATATATATACTGACACGACACTTTCATAATTTGTGTATCAACATCGGGTCCTGACTATTCAACATCTTACCAGAAGATATCAAAACACGGCTGGACAAGTTTAGAAGCCTTAGAGGAAACTGGACAATTCTTCACCAGGTGCCGATAAACCAGGCTGTGATGGATTTTGGGGAGCGGGCCTCCAGAGCAAAGCCTGATTGCCAGAGGCCTGGCCCATGGCCGGGCTCAGAGAGTAAAACTCTTGAAACTCTTTAAAGGTATATGTTCCTGAAAAAAATATCTTGAGGAAATTAGAAAAAGTTTAGAATACAGTGGACCCCCAGATTTCATGAGTAATTCTTTCCAGAAGGCTGTTATGCCGTTACTGAGCAATTTGTTCCCGTAGGACTAATGTAAATTAGATTAGTCCGTTTCAGACCCCAAAAATACACTTACATAATTGTTCGAGTTGGGAGCAGTAGAAATCCGGGGTCCACTGTATATGTTAAAAATGGGGTTACTAGGTACAAATTACTAGTTTATCTTTCCTTATATTCTAGTTGTCATTGTTTGTCGACATGTGGAGAGCACTGACATGGCCCTACTGGGCTAAGATGGATGGCTGTGGTTCTTGTGTTGCAAAGACATTTGATTCTCTTAAGATCAAAAGTGCAGGCAGTCTGCATCACAATGCACCACCTGTCAGCATATCAAAAAATTCACTTTCTTTAATACTGTTACTATCCACCGTCATCATGCACTCCATACCCTACTAATCGTCCATCCCCCTCTTACAACCCACTCTCCCTGCATCCTAAAACCTGCAGCGCTGTATAACCCTGTGGTTTAGCGCTTCTATTTGATTATAATAATAATAATAATTTAATACTGTCAGAACTTTTTTTTTTATTCTTCTAATTGGTACCTTCTACATCACCTCTTGGCTAATGTCCAGAGACATGTTAAGGGTGACAAAATATTCAAAATAATTTGATAAACTCCCAAGAAAGCAACTGGGCAGTGGGAAGGAGGAGAGCTGTACTTCTCCAAACACTTTACCTTTTCATTCCCTTGAGGAAGGTTCCTTGACACTGGTGAGGGGCTCTTGATCTAGGGAATTGGATCTGTGCTCCAGTTCCCTGAATACCTTCCATCCTCCCCACAGGCGCTGTATAATCCTATGGGTTTACCGCTACCCATGAGTATAATAATAATTGACATTTTTATCCAACTTGGGTTGAGGGGGAAAAACTCAGTGAATGGTACAGTGGGCCCTCTATTTTCGTTACCGTCTGATTTCGTGATTTTCGGTTATTGCCAACTTTTTTCATCAAAATATAGTCTGTTTTCGTTAATTCCCTCTCGTTTCGTCAGTCATACAGAGCACGTCTGAGTGCCCATGCGCACACAAAGCCTCCCACACACCATTCTGAGTCAGTGTGGGCATTGTTTTTCTGCAGTGAACATTTCCCTGAGAGGTCCATTATGAAACATTTCGTAATAATCTGTTGTTTTTGCGATTGTTTATTGCGTGTGACTGCTAAATAAGCCACCATGGGCCCAAATTATTATTATAATAAAAAAGAAGCGCTAAACCACAGGGGTCATACAGCGCAGCAGGATGCAGGGAGAATGGGTTGTAAGAGGGCGAGGGATGATTAGTAGGGTATGGAGTGCAGCAGGACAGTGGATAGTGCAAAAGAGAGAGGATAGCAAGAGATTGAGGTAGAAGGGACTGAGGGAAGTGCTAGAGGTATAACCTTCAGAGTTTGTGCAGTAAGTTAGTTGCTGTTAAAAAAGTCAATGAGAGAGTCAGGATTAAAGGAGGGTCCATCAGCAAGAAGGAAGGTAAAGAAAGGACCGCAGGAGCAAGACGACGACAGAGGTAAATTCTGCGTGTCGTTGACAGAGGTAAATTCTGCGTGCTCGTTGACAGAGTGGGCAGTCCAACAGAATATGGCGAACAGATACTGGAACCTGACAATGCTCACAGAGAGGGACAGAGAGCCTATCCATGAGATACCCATGAGTAAGACGAGTGTGGCCGATGCAAAGACGGGAGAGAGTCTCCCAACCTCGACATTGGTGACAAGAAGGCCAGAAACCTATACTCGGTTTAATAGAATAAAGTTTATTTAGCATGTCAGACCAGCGTTGTTGCCAACGGGTGCGAAGGTGGGTAGCAATGACTGCAAAATAGTCCATGAATGGAACACCTCTATATGAAACTGGAAGGTCATGTACTGCTGACCGCACAGCAGTGTCTGCCTGTTCATTGCCCTGTACGTCAACATGACCAGGGACCCAACAAAAAACAATATCTTTGTGTTTGCTAGAGATACGGCGTAATGAAAGGTGGATACGAAGAACTATGGGTGAGGTGTATCAAATTTTCAGATAGCCTGTAAAGCACTAAGGGAGTCTGAAACAACCACAAATGGTGACACAGGCATAGATGCAATACGGATAAGTGCCACAAGAATGGCATACAATTCAGCCGTAAATATGCTAACCGAGGATAATAGATGCCCTCGCACGACGCTGTCCAGAAACACTGCTGCGAATCCGACGCCGTCTGGTGACTTAGAACCATCGGTGTATACTGCGATGGCATAGGAATGAGAACGGAAGTGGTCTAGAAAAAGAGAGCGAGAAGCCGCCGTAGGTAGTTGGGCTTTTGCGCAAGGCAGAGGAAAAGAACAGACACGGACAGCAGGAACTTCCCAAGGGGATAGGGAAAGGGAGATGCCACATGAACATATAAAGGTGGTAGCTGAAGGGAAGACAAGAGCGAATGTAGACGAAGAGAAAAGGGACGAAGTAAACAGGGTCGACGAACAAATAAAGAGCGTCTACTAACATCTGTGACAATCCTATACATGGAAGGATTGCGGAGGTCGTGAGAGCGAACATAATAGCGAAGGCAATGTGCATCACGACGATCGGACAAGGAAGGAATGTTCGCTTCTACATAGAGGCTCTCAACCGGGGAAGAACGAAATGCACCAAGGCATAAACGCAATCCCTGGTGATGTATGGGATTAAGGCTGGAAAGAGTAGCAGGGGAGGCCGCCGAATATATCTGGTCACCATAACCTCTTTAAGGGGGGCTCCTTGTCGCGGTAAAGAGGCTATCGGTCTGAGGAATTGGACCTCTTGGTCTTCTTCTTCAGACCGAACCTAATTACCCCCCAATCCCCCCTCCCTTTTCCCATCTTCCCCATCCTCCCTTTTCCCTTTCCTCCTCCTCCTCCTCATCCCTCCCTTATTTCCTTCCCAATTTTACCCTGGGAGCTTCTCTCCTCAGGCATTCTAGTTCCTAGGTAGGGGGAAGGGTATCGTAGGGCGGTGGTGTAGTTTGCCGTGGAATCTGGATCGCCTGGGGATGTCCCGATCCCTCTCCGGTCACCCGGGGGGTGGCCTTGGGTATCTTTCGGGCGACGGGTGTATCTCTGGAGGCCACCTTTCGGATTCCGGGGGTGGTGGCCGAAGGAGGTATGCTTTGTGGCAGATATCCAGCCGCCCTCTCTTTTGTCCGGCGAGATGGCTCGGTGGATGTGAGGTTGCTATCCCGGATTGCTGGTTTACTGGCATGAAGTGTAGGGTATGGCACGGGTTCCATGCAGCATCTGCACTACTTGCGGTGTTGAGGTCCTCTTGGGCGCGGAGGGGGATTTACGCCCCTTCCATTCCTCCTAGGAACTATTCCTCCACGTTCCCCCCTTTTTTTATTCTTTTTTTTTTATTTTTATTTTCTTTTCTTTTTTTTTCTTAAAAATAAAAAGAAAGAAGTAACCTAACCATGGCTGACCCAATCCATGAACCCACTACCCCCGGGCCCCTTCCTGATACCGCACCCAGTACTGACCCTGCCTCGTTAACGGACAACTCTTCGGACAACTCTAATACCCCTGTACCTCTTGCTGGTGCCGGCTCGTCACCTGCGTCAGGTACCGGGGTTCCGACCGGCCCTTTTGACATATCTGACCTTCGCTCTTCTCTGACCTTGATTCCGGCTTCTCCCTCGACGGTGCGGCAATTTTCGAATCGCTCGCCCAACGACCAAGACCCACACATGACGATTCGACGCTTCCTTCTCGTTCATCTCAGAAACGACCAGCTCGTCACGCACTCCCCTTAAACTCTCTGTTTCAAACTACTCAATGGACAAAGTTTTTTACTCTGCGACCGACTTCTAATACCTATCTTTCAGACCATAGTATTGGTAAAGCTCTGCTACGCCATGTTGGTAAAGACATCTCATTTCACGCTCTCAAGAGCGGCACTCTCATCATCACGGTCCAGAATGCTGGCCAAGCTCGCGATCTTTCTCTTCTTACAACCATAGATTCTGCTCCTGTTACTATTGACAAGCATCATTCTCTTAATTCTTGTTGTGGTACTGTCATTTTGCCCCACACCATTGTCCAGCGGAATTTCCAGACATGTGGTGATGACATTTTCGAGCAGCATGAGCTCCAAGAACTCCCTATCCTTAAAGTTGACACTTTTGTCCTCCCTGCCGTGAACTCCCACCTTCGGTCTACATTGCAGGTCAACGTTTACAAGTTCGAAAGGTGACCCCTACACCACAGCAGTGTAGAAACTGCTGGCGTTTTGGTCATCCAGCGAAATATTGCGGGTCCATGGCCGAATGCCCAGTCTGTGGTGCTGACGACCATGCCAGTTCTTCTTGTACTCTCCCTCCCTCTTGCCTTAACTGTCATGAGGCACATCCGTCATATTCTCGCCGTTGTCAGGTTTACCTGAATGAGAGGGAAATCCGTTGTCTCAAAGAGGCGGAAGGCTTCTCATATGCTATGGCCGTCTCACATCTACGCCTTCAAGGGAGACTTCCCCGCATTTCCTATTCTCGAATTGCTAAACGTCGCCCCGCTTCTGGGGTCCCAACTTCCACGGCTTCCTCTGTGGTCGCCTCATCCTCAGTCACCCCTGTCTCGAATCCTTTTGATGTTCTTGGCTCCGAGGTCCCTACCTCTGCATCCCATACTATCCACACTCCTTCCTCTACTCACTCGCACAGTTCTGAGTCTACACGTCCTCGTCATTCACCTAAACCTCAGCGCCCCCATTCTTCTCATAAGCCCGGCAAAAAATCCCTACTGCCAGGTTCTTCGCCTCCGTCTAGTTCTGTAGTGTGTGTGGAGGTTCATCCTCCTCCTCATACACTACCTTTCTCCCCTGTCCCCTCCCAAGCCCCTTCGACAGTTTCCTCTTCTATCTCCTCGCCCTCTACTTTAGTACAGTCAATAGACTCCCCGATCATTGCTCACTCTTCTTCCCTTTCTAATGTAGTCCCACATTCTGCATCTTTGACTTCCGAAACACTGGAAGCTATTGCAGAATATATTTCAGAGACTGGGCCGATGATGGACACTACTCCATCTGAGGTTCCTCATCTCTCTTCTTCGTCTCAACCCCCTCCTCCTTCCCAACGTCCTCCTCCCTCTCTGATTACAGGTCTTCCGCTGCCTCTACACGTGGACTTTTCTAACCCTAGTCCATAGCTTCCTCTCACTTCCACTTCTATCTTTCTCTCCATAAATCATGGCTTATTTGCAGTGGAATATCCGAGGCCTCAGGGGTAACAGGGGTGAGGTTCAGGTGTTGCTCTCCCAGTTTTTCCCTATTGGGGTCTGTTTGCAAGAACCCAAATTACAATCTACTGTTATTAGTCCCTTTTCAGGCTATAATTTGTTATATTCATCGGATCCTTTTTCCGATGGAACCTTTAACGAAAGTGCTCTTCTTATACTCACTGATGTTCCATACCGTCAGCTCTATGTCCCTTCTTCCTTACATTACACCGCAGCCCGTATCCACTTGAATAAGTGGTATACACTCTGTTCTTTATATCTCTCCCCTTCGCGAGCATTGTCTATCCCAGATGTTGATTTTCTGGTTTCTTCCTTACCGCCACCCCTTCTCTTACTTGGCGATTTTAACGCACACCACTTTCTCTGGGGAGGGTCGCACTGTGACTCCCGTGGCATTCAGTTGGAGGCATTTCTTGCTTCTCTTCCCCTCCATGTTTTAAATACGGGTACTCCTACCCATTTTGATCCCCGAACTCATTCTTTCTCCTGCATCGATCTTTCCATCTGCTCTTCATCAACTGTCCTTGACTTCACCTGGTCTGTCCTCCCGGACTTACATGACAGCGATCATTTCCCAATCATCCTTAAGTCCCCTCTGTTTTCTCCACCTCCTCATTGCCCACGCTGGCAATTTGACCGGGCGAAATGGGACCTTTACACACACCTTACTGCCTTTCATGAGGTTCCTACCTCGAACTCAATTGATGAGGTTTTACATCTCTTTTCGTCCTCCATCTTCACAGCGGCTTCACATTCTATTCCCCACACCTCGGGCAAGCATCCTCAGAAGTGCGTGCCTTGGTGGTCTCCTGCTTGTGCTCGGGCTGTGCGTTTGAAACGCTCTGCATGGGGCAGGTATCGGTATAACAGAACCACAGAGAGACTCCTTGATTTCAAGCAGAAGAGAGCTATTGCTCGCCGTGTCATACGTGATGCTAAACGCACTTGCTGGCGAGATTACGTTTTTACTGTGACTTCGGCTTCCTCGATGAGTGCAGTCTGGAAGAAAGTGCGGAAATTAAGTGGTAAATTCTCCCCCGACCCGGCTCCTGTTCTTCAGGTTGCAGGTGTCGATATAGCACACCCTCTTGCCGTTGCCACTGAACTCAGTAATCATCTCATCCGCATTTCTCAGGGGCTCCATCTAAGCCCCTCGTTCCTTTCTTCTAAGTCTGCCAGCGAGTTAAAGCCCTTAGATTTTTCTTCTCTTAGAGAAGAATCCTATAATGTGCCTTTTACCCTTCAAGAACTGGAAGCAACACTCTCTGCTTGCCGATCATCTGCAGCTGGGCCAGACGGCATACATATTCGTATGCTACAGCATTTACATCAGTCTGCTCTTACTGTCCTCTTACGACTCTTTAATCTCATATGGTCGCAAGGAGTTCTTCCCCAGCTGTGGAAGTCTGCTATTGTTCTCCCTTTTCGAAAACCAGGTGCTACGGGACGTGATCCCTCTCACTACCATCCCATCGCTCTTACCAGTGCAGTTTGCAAGGTGATGGAACGTCTCGTTAATAGACGTTTGATGTGGTATTTAGAGACTCACAATAGTATCTCCCCTAGTCAGTATGGCTTCCATAAGGGTTGTTCTGCCATTGACCCCTTGCTGCGCTTGGATACGTATATTCGTAACGCCTTTGCGAATAACCATTCGGTTATCGCTATCTTTTTCGACCTTGAGAAGGCTTATGATACAACTTGGAGATATAATATCTTGGCCCAGGCCCACTCCTTAGGCCTCCGAGGCAACCTACCATTCTTTCTTAAGGCCTTCTTAACTGACAGACATTTCCGGGTCAGGGTTAGTAATGAACTCGGAATTTGTCCAAGCTGAAGGTGTCCCCCAGGGATGTGTTCTGAGCACAACACTTTTTCTGCTTGCTATAAATAATCTGGCATCTGTTCTCCCATCCAATATTTGGTCATCGCTCTATGTGGATGACTTTGCTATAGCTTGTGCAGGTGCTGACTGTCACCTCATTGCAGTTTCCCTCCAGCATGCCATCAACCGGGTTTCTGATTGGGCCACCACTCACGGGTTTAAATTTTCTAGTGGCAAAACTCATCAAATTACGTTCACTAGACGTTCAGTGGTCTCTGGTCATCCATTGTACCTATACGGCTCACGTATCCCAGCACTTGATACAGTCAGGTTTCTCGGCCTCCTGTTTGACCGCAGATTGTCCTGGAAACCTCACATTACCTCTCTGAAGGCGACTTGTCATAGCCAGCTGAACCTCCTTAAAACCCTCGCACATCTTTCATGGGGGGCTGATCGTTGAACTCTCCTTCGCCTCCATTCAGCCCTAATTTTATCAAAACTCGATTATGGTGACCAGATATATTCGGCAGCCTCTCCTGCCACTCTTTCCATCCTTAATCCCATCCATCACCAGGGATTACGCTTATGCCTTGGTGCTTTTCGTTCTTCCCCGGTTGAGAGCCTCTATGTAGATGCGAACATTCCATCCTTGTCTGATCGTCGTGATGCACATTGCATTCGCTATTATGTTCGCTCTCATGACCTCTGCAATCCTTCCATGTATAGGATTGTCACAGATGTTAGTAGACGCTCGTTATTTGTTCGTCGCCCCTGTTTACTTCGTCCCTTTTCTCTTCGTCTGCATTCACTCTTGTCTTCCCTTCAGCTTCCGCCTTTATATGTTCATGTGGCTTCACCCTTTACTCTACCCCCGTGGGAAGTTCCTGCTGTCCGAGTCTGTTCTATTCCTCTACCTTGCGCGAAAGCCCAACTACCTACGGCGGCTTCTCGCTCTTTCTTTCTAGACCATTTCCGTTCTCATTCCCATGCCATCGCAGTATACACTGAGGGTTCAAAGTCATCTGACGGCGTCGGATTCGCAGCAGTGTTTCAGGACAGCATCGTACGAGGGCATCTATTACCCTCGGCTAGCATATTTACAGCTGAATTGTATGCCATTCTTGTGGCACTTATCCGTATTACATCTATGCCTGTATCACCATTTGTGGTCGTTTCAGACTCCCTTAGTGCTTTACAGGCTATCCGTAAAAGTGATTCACCTCACCCCCTAGTTCTTCGTATCCACCTTTGGTTACGCCGTATCTTTAGCAAGCATAAAGATATTGTCTTTTGTTGGGTCCCTGGTCATGTTGACGTACAGGGCAATGAACAGGCAGACACTGCTGCGCGGTCAGCAGTACATGACCTTCCAGTTTCATATAGAGGTGTTCCTTTCATGGACTATTTTGCGGTCATTGCTACCCACCTTTGCACCCGTTGGCAACAACGCTGGTCTGACCTGCTGAATAACAAACTTCATTCTATTAAACCGGTCATAGGTTTCTGGCCTTCTTCTTGTCACCTATGTCGAGGTTGGGAGACTACACTCTCCTGTCTTCGCATCGGCCACACTCGTCTTACTCACGGGTATCTCATGGAGAGGCTCCCTGCCCCTCTCTGTGAGCATTGTCAGGTTCCAGTGTCTGTTCGACATATCCTGTTGGACTGCCCACTCTATCAACGAGCACGCAGAATTTACCTCCAACGACGTCTTCGCTCTGAGGCCCTTTCTTTACCTTCCCTTCTTGCAGATGGACCCTCCTTTAATCCTGACTCTCTCATTGACTTTTTGACAGAAACTGACTTACTACACAAACTCTGAAGATTATACCTCTAGCACCTTCCTCAGTCCCTTCTACCTCGATCTCTTGCTGCCCTCCACCCCTGCACTATCCACCGTCATCTTGCACTCCATAACCTACTAATCGTCCATCTCCCTCTTACAAACCACTCTCCCTGCATCCTACAATAACCTGCTGCGCTGTATAACCCCTGTGGTTTAGCGCTTCTATTTGATTATAATAATTATAATAATAATAATATCTGGGATAGACAATGCCCGAGAAGTGGAGAGATATAAAAAACAGTGTATACCACTTATTCAAGTGAATACGGGCTGTGGTGTAATGTAGAGAAGAATGAACATAGAGCTGACAGTATGGAATACCAGTGCGTATAAGAAGAGCACTTTCCTTAAAGGTTCCATCGGAAAAAGGATCCGATGAATATAACAAATCATAGCCCGAAAAGGGACAGATAACAGTGGATTGGGATTTGGGTTCTTGCAAACAGACCCCAACAGAGGAAAACTGGGAGAGCAACACCTGAAGCTCACCACTGCAAATAAGCCATGATTTTATGAAGAGAAAGATACAAGTCGAAGTTAGAGGTATCTATGGACTAGGGTTAGAAAAGTCCATGTTTGGAGGCAGCAGAAGACCTGTAATTGAAGAAGGAGTGGGACGCTGTAAAGAAAGGAGGGGTGTAGACGGAGAAGAGAGAGGAGGAGGAACCGGAGGTGGAGTGGTGTCCATCAACAGTCCAGTCTCTGCAATAAATCCTGCGATAGCTTCGTTTTGGAAGACAAAGATGCAGGATGTGGGACCACATTAGAGATGGGAGGAGGAGGAGGGTGAGCAACAATCTGGGAGACTATAGACTGTACTAAAGTAGAGGACGAGGAGATGGAAGAGGAGACTGTCGAAGAGGCTTGAGAGATGACAGGAGTGGAAGCGACCTGGGAGGGGGGGGGAGGGGTCAGGGCAGAAACCTGGGAGGGGACAGGGGATGAAGATATTGAACGAGGAGGAGGATGAACCTCCACACATGTTACAGAACTAGTCGGAGGTGAAGAACCTGGCAATGGGGATTTTTTGCCGAACTTATGAGAAGAAGAGGGGCGGTGAGAATTAGGTGTTGGACGAGGTAGAGACCTCGGAGCCAAGAACAGCAAAAGAATTTGAGACGGGTGACTGAGGATGGGGCGACCACAGAGGAAGCCGAGTAAGTTGTGACCCCAAAAGTGGGGGCTCGTTTAGCAATGCGAGAATAGGAAATATGGGGAAAGTCTCCCTTAAAGGCAAAGATGAGAGACGGCCATAGCATATGAGAAGCATTCCGCCTCTTTGAGACAATGGATTTCCCGCTCATTTAGGTAAACCTGACAACGGCGAGAGTACGATGGATGCGCCTCATGGCAGTTAAGGTAAGAGGGAGGTAGATTACAAGGACTGGCATTGTCGTCGGCACCACAGACTGGGCATTCGGCCATGGACCTGCAATATTTCGCTGGATGACCAGAATGCCAGCAATTTCTACACTGTTGCAGTGTAGGGGTCACCTTTCGAACTTGTAAACGTTGACCTGCAATGTAGACCGAGGATGGAAGTTCACGGCAGTCAAATGTTAAACGAGCTATATTACAAGGATAACGTCTTCACTTACGGGCAGGGAGGACAAAAGTGTCAACTTTAAGGATAGGAAGATCATGGAGCTCAAGCTGCTCCAGAATGTCATCACCACATGTCTGGAAATTCCGTTGGACAATGGTGTGGGGTAAAATGACAGTACCACCAAGAATTGAGAGAATGTTTGTCAATAGTGATAGGAATAGTATCTATGGTCATAAGGAGAGAAAGATCGCGAGCTTGGCCAGCATTCTGGACTGTGATGATGCGAGTGCCACTCTTGAGAGCGTGAAATTAGATATCTTTACCTACATGGCGTAGGAGAGCTTTACCAATACAGTGGACCCTCGGTTAAAGGCCATAATTCGTTCCAGAAGCTGGGCCTTAAACAGAAATGGCCTTTAACCGAAATAATATTACCCATAAGAATTAATGTACAGTGGTCCCTGTTTTCGCCAAAAATTCGTTCCAGAATGCTGCTCAAGTGCCATTACCGAACAAATTTACTTCCTTAAGAAATAATGTCACGTAGGTTAGTCTATTTCAGACCCCCAAAAATACACTTGCAACAGCACTTACGAAAATACACTTACATAAATGTTCGATTTGGAGATGCACGAAAACCGAGGGACCACTGTAAATACAATTAATCCATTTCAGACAAAAATATTAAAAAAAAAAAAATTTAACAATTAACCCTTAACCCTTTCAGGGTCGAGACCTCAATTCTTAACTCTCTCTCAGGGTTGAGACCTCAATTCTTAACTCTCAGGGTTGAGAAATTTAAAAAAAATTATTTTTTCTTATGAAAGTTTTTTTTTTTAAATCTAATAGGCTAAAAAAAAATTTTTTGTGATCAATAGTTACCAAGATATAGAGGCTTGAAGTTGACAAAGTGAACCGCTTACGGCAACATCGCCGACTGCCTGTCACCCGGTATTAACATTTTATTTTGTCAAGTAACTTTTATGTCCTGTGAGACCAATATAAACCATATTTTGTATATACAGTATACACTCCTTGTATACTACACTAACTGCTGGCTGACCAGCTGGATGGATGGATGGCCAGCCGACTGGCTGGCTTGCTGGCTGACCAGCTAGCAGGCTGGCTGGCTTGCTGACCAGTTGGCTGGCTGGCTGACCAGTTGGCTGGCTGGCTGACCAGTTGGCTGGCTGGCTGACCAGTTGGCTGGCTGGCTGACCAGCTGGCTGGCTAGCTGACCAGCTGGCTGGCTAGCTGACCAGCTGGCTGGCTAGCTGACCAGCTGGCTGGCTAGCTGACCAGCTGGCTAGCTGACCGGCTAGCCAGCTGGCTGGCTGAACAGCTGGTTGCATGGATGGCCAGCCAGCTGGCTGACTGGCTGAACAGCTGGTTGCATGGATGGCCAGCCGGCTGGCTTGCTGGCTGACCAGCTAGTCGGCTGGCTGGCTGTCTGACTGACTGGCTGTGTCTCAATCTCACAGGAACACATAAATACAATTATACATAGTGTAAATTACCTAGGATGCATGGGAGAATATAATAATAATAATAAAATAATTATTTTTATTGAAGCATGGTGTAAGTGTGTCAGTCTTATCACTAATCTAATTACAGCAGTGACATTGATGAGGGGTGAGGGTCCTGTTATCTTATTATCAGCTAAACTAATTAGTGATGACATTCGATGAGGTACACTGCCTTCGCCTGCCCACCCTCCTCCCTCCCTCCCTGTCTCCCTGCCAGCCAGGGGTGACTGGTTAGCCTCGGCTTATCACCAAACTAATGAGTGATGACATTTGACAAATGAGGGTACAATGCCTTCTATTTGTTTTCACTGTTTTATCTGCCTGTCTCTTTCTCTCTCTGTCTCAGAGGCAGTCACTAGTGAACCAACATTGCCACATCTGAGTTGATACATATTATTTGCCAGTCTGGATTTTTTTGGGTTATCCTAGGTAATTTACACTATGTATAATTGTATTTATGTGTACCTGTGTGACAGACAGACAGACAGCCAGCCAGCTCCAGCCAGCCCCCAGCCAGCCAGCTACAGCCAGCCCACCAGCCAGCCCTAGCTAACAGCCCCAACCAGCCAGCCCTAGGTAGCCAGCCATCTAGCCAGCCCCAGCCAGCCAGCCCACCAGCCCCAACCAGCCAGCCATCTAGCCAACCCGCTAGCCCCAGCCAGCCACAGAAAGCCAGCCCGCCAGCCCCAGCCAGCCACAGAAAGCCAGCCCGCCAGCCATAGCCAGCCAGCCCCAGCTAGCGAGCCCCAGCCAGCCAGCCTCAGCCAGCCACAGAAAGCCAGCCAGCCAGCCCGCCACCCCCAGCCAGCCAGCCAGCCAATGTTGTTTACACAAACCCCACTGCCTTCCCCACCCTTCCCACTGCCTTACCCCCTCCCCACTGCCTTACCCACCACTCACACTGCCAGTGAGGTATTCCTTACCGCATGGCTTGGTGACAAAGGCGCACTGAATTACCACTCCCACAATGCAATGCAGGTGCATAGATGTTTTTCCTACTGCGCACACTTACCACATAGACCCATTCTATCACATGCAGGCCTACCAGCTCTCTCCCCCTCGACCTCTTCAAGGGGGGCTCCTTGCTGTGGTGAAGAGGCTCTTGGTCTGAGGAATTGGACCTTTTGGTCTTCTTCCTCAGACCGAACCTAATTACCCCCCATTCCCCCCTCCCTTTTCCCATTTTCCCCATCCTCCCTTTTTTTCCCTTTCCTCCTCTTCCTCCTCATCCCTCCCTTATTTCCTTCCCATTTTAAACCTGGGAGCTTCCCTCCACAGGCATTCTAGTTCCTAGGTAGGGGAAGGGTGTCATGGTCCATCCCATTCCGTTGAGGTCCTTGGTGGTGGTGTAGTTTGCCG
>WNWK01047135.1:0-14050 GCA_009830355.1 Cherax destructor | reverse complement strand
CCCATAGCTACTTGTAAGTCTGAGAGAAGTGTCTCAGAGTGTCGGTGTCAACAGTGCTTGCTCAAAGTGCAGCTTACAAGAAGGCAGTCCCAAAACAAGTTTCTATACTCTCATTCACCCACCACTTTTAAAAATTAGACCCCTCTGCCTTAGAAGACAAGCTTCTATGTAACTACACCTCTAATATGTCCTTAACACCATATGTCTATACACCTCCAGAAGTCCCTATCCCAAGTCCTCCCATACACCTCCCTATTCCGGCACTTTGTCCAATACATACTCCCAGCCACTGCTCTGATTCGTTCCTTAGTCCCAGCATCCCTTAAATTCCACGTCACACATACATAGTCTATTACCAAATAAGTGAGACCTCTATGAACCGACACATCCACGCCCCTGATGTCCAAGTTTTGAGCTCGTTTTATGGAAATTCCACCTCCCCATTCGATGTAACACTCTGCCCAACCATATCCTCACCGTCCCCAAACCTTCACAGAAGTATACTACATGCATCGCCGTTTCTTCCATCCCACATCTACCACAACCCGATGAAGCAACCAATCCCATTCTGAACAGTAAGGCCCGACGCCACTACCCCATGCAGGAAACGGTACATCAATTCCCGATCCTGTGACCGTATCCATAGTCTTCAACTCTTTCCAAATCCACCCCAGTCATATACCAGATATTCAGCCGTGCCCTGCACAATGCCCCTCCCCACCCAAACCGCTTCATGGTGCTCACAGTCAACCCCTTTGGTTCCTTACTACCATGAGGTTCCTCAGCAAGTCGAAGACACCTTCAACTCTTTCCCCACCCATCATTTACTCAATTCCCCCATCACCTTGCTCACTGCCCGACCACCTTCACCTTCCAGTCTCACAAAACATTTCTTAACAAAAACACAGATGAGCCTTCTCTCTATGGGTATAAGCCCTAAACCCCCAAGTCCACCCAATTTGGACCACTCTCCTTAACCACGACTTTCCATAAGCCCAGACGTACCTAAAACCCTGACTTCCAACCTCCGAACGTCTTCCTGTAACAGCGGTAAATTACCGCTATGTGCCATAATTTACTATAAATCACTGCATTCACAGCTATCACCAGCTGCTGCAGAGTTAAATCCCTGGCCTCCAACTCCCCATCCTGTTTATTGCTCCACCCACGATCCTCCCGGAATTCACTCGTCTCGCTTCCTTCCTATCACTCATGAATACAACCCCACAAATTTTCACTTGATCCACTACGTTCCACCCATACTCCATGCCCAACCCCCTACCCACGTACCCACTTCCAACAACTTAGACTTCGCACCATTAACCCACATACTCATCGCCCCGCAGAAAACTCTGAATTCATTACCAGTAAATATCAAGTTAACCTTGTCGGAAAATCAATTCAAGACTCTTCCAAAAGTCACCTACTCACCCTATACTAAATACTCATACTGTAACAAACTTCCAAACCCAATATTATTTTACTTAAGAAGATCTCATTTTGATATGTTCATCCTCCTTAACACTTGTTGCAATCTCATATCATCATATTGTCATTTAAAATCTTATAGTATCATCATTTTCTTAATTTGAAATAAAATATATACCTAGATGAAACTCTAAAACTATTTCTAGTATTGTTATTATACTAGTATAGCATCAACATACTGTAATTTGAAATAAATTCTACAACTAGATTAAACTCAACCAATTTCTCTTGTATTGTCTTTAAATAGTATGTATAACCATTTAATAATTTAAATAATATAGAACTAGAATAAACTCAATCAATTTCTTTAGCATTAAGTACTTAGTGAATAAGTCTCTAGAATAAACTGCCCCTAATGCCATGGCATGCCAGTGGCTCTCCTTGCATTACAGTTTTATAATTGTATTATATTTGTAACTACCAATAACATTGTACACTTGTAACATGCATTGAAATAAAAATTATTATATTATTATTATTATTATTATTATTATTCTACCTACATTTCCCAGACCCTCCGCACTACCCACTGATACCATTGTATTGTCTACATACCCGACAATACCAGGTGCACTTCCCATGCCTACGCTACCCACCTGCACCCCTTCCCCAATCAACATGTAAGGTCCTGCAGGCATGCAACAGGATCTGCGACAGGGGACAGCTCTGCCGCAGACCCCTACCCATGCCCACCTCCCGACCAAAATGACTATTCACTTGCACATGCACACACGCCCCCTCATATAATGTCTCAACCCACCGAACTATTTCCTCCCCGAACCCCTGTCGTCTCATGATCTCCCACAACACCTCTCATTCAACGCTATCATACGTGCCCTCCAGTCTAATGCTAGCACACCCCCACCTATTCTACCCTCAATGAAGTCCCTTATCCTTGCATGCCCCTGATACATACTATGACCCGGTAACCCATACTGTCCCTCCACTGTCACTCTACCAATCACCCTCTTCAACCGGTTCCCTAAAACTTTTGCAAACACCTTATAGTCCGCACACATCATGGCCAAAGGCCTGTAATCCCGGATCATATCCCCAACCTCCCCTTTTATTTACCAACACCACACTCCTGTTCTTGCTCGTTCCCTCATGCACCCTCCATCCTTCATTCAGTTCAACATTTTCACCAAACACTCTTTCAGCATTCCCCAATGGGCCCAATAAAAATCATAGGGTATGCCGTCTATGCCAAGCATTTTCCCCTTACTCGCCCCATTCACCACCTCCCACACTTCCTCCTCACAAATCTCACTTTCCATACCCTCTCTGTCAGCCTTCCCTAACACCCTCGCTATACCCTCCACTAAAATCTGTCCCTCACTTCCACCACACCCCACTCCCTGCATATAACGCTCAAACCACTTGTCCGCATATATACTTACCACTTCATTAGACCTTAGCTTCTGTCCCTTTACATACCCTTCCATGTCCTCCCCCACTTCCATGCATGTCACAGTCATCCCCTTTCGTCGTCTTCGATATCTCCCCAAAACACATGCTGAAGGCCTGTCACTCCACAACACATCATCCATACCTGCTCACAAATGAATCTCATCAAACCTCTCATTCTGAATTTGCCTCAGTCTGTCCTGCAAACCATGTATCTCGTTAAGTGCATAAGGCCCTCCTCCTTCATAACACCTGCTCAACTGCCCCTCTAGATACTTTTGCAGCCCATACCTCCAGCTGTTGTCTTCCCTTCCCAGTCTCTTATTCCCGGTTTCGCCCTCTCTTCCCACCACCCAACTATGTCCCCCTATATACTTGTCCAAACATACCCTTACTACAGATATCAGTACTAGAATTCACCATACTATACATGATATAAAAAAATTACTATTTAACCTAAATGATGAATGATCACATCGACCCTGATCTAAACCTATATAATCTAACACCCAATCAAAATTTACTGGAAAGTAACTGCCTCTATTACACAGCATCACAAGCCAACACTGTCCTAAATACTGCTAAAAATATAACAGTTCTTAACTACAACATCCGATCCTTAAGCAAACACTATGATGACCTCCTTACACTCCTTGATTCCCTAAAGACAACCTTCACATGTATTGCTCTTACTGAAACCTGGCTTAAGCAGGATACAATAGATATCTACTCGCTACCAGGATACACAGCAATATACAACTGCAGACCACACCAAGTTGGGGGTGGTATTGCAATCTATTACTCTAATGAAATTTCCTGTTGTGACACCACTTGCTATAGTGATGAATATGGAGAATATATTTTTGCTAATTTTACTGCACAAAACCTTAAGACTCCGATAACAATCAAGGCAATTTACCTGATGCCTCATACAAACATCCCAAATTTTAGCGATAAACTATCTTATCTTAGCTGGAGACTTCAACATCAACCTTGGCCTACCAGATGACCAGCCAGTAACTGATTTCATTAACAATATGAACAACACACTTCTCATTTACCTGGAGACCTGGAGAGAGTTCCAGGGGTCAACGCCCCTGCGGCCCGGTCTGTGACCAGGCCTCATGTTGGATCAGAGCCTGATCAACCAGGCTGTTACTGCTGGCCACATGCAGTCCAACGTACGAACCACAGCCTGGCTGGTCAGGCACCGACTTTAGGTGCTTGTCCAGTGCCTGCTTGAAGACAGCCAGGGGTTTATTGGTAATCCCCCTTATGTATGCTGGGAGGCAGTTGAACAGTCTTGGGCCCCTGACACTTATTGTGTTGTCTCTCAACGTGCTAGTGGCACCCCTGCTTTTCATTGGGGGGATGTTACATCGTCTGCCAAGTCTTTTGCTTTCGTAGGGAGTGACACTTGTGTGCAAGTTTGGTACTAATTCCTCTAGGATTTTCCAAGTGTATATAATAATGTATCTCTCCCGCCTGCGTTCCAGGGAGTACAGGTTTAGGAACTTCAAGCGTTCCCAGTAATTGAGGTGGTTTATTGCAGTTATGCGTGCCGTGAAGGCTCTCTGTACATTTTCTAGCTCAGCAATTTCACCTGCCTTGAAAGGTGCAGTTAGTGTGCAGCAATATTCCAACCTAGATAGAACAAGCGACCTGAAAAGTGTCAACATGGGCTTGAAATCCCTGGTTTTAAAAGTTCTCATTATCCATCCTGTCATTTTTCTGGCAGATGCTATTGCTACAGTGTTATGGTCCTTGAAGGTGAGATCCTCTGTCATGATCACTCCCAGGTCTTTGACATTAGTTTTTCGCTCTATTGTGTTGTTGGAATTTGTTTTATACTCCGATGAGATTTTAATTTCCTCACATTTTCCATATCGGAGTAATTGAAATTTCTCATCATTGAACTTCATATAGTTTTCTGCAGCCCATTTAAAGATTTGGTTGATGTCTGCTTGGAGTCTTGCAGTGTCTTCAATGGTGGACACTGTCATGCAGATTCGGGTGTCATCTGCAAAGGAAGACACGGCACTGTGGCTGATATCCCTGTCTATGTCCGATATAAGGATGAGGAACAGGATGGGAGCGAGTACTGTGCCTTGTGGAACAGAGCTTTTCATCGTAGCCGCCTCAGACTTTACTCGGTTGACTACTACTCTTTGTGTTCTACTTGTTAGGAAATTATAGATCCATCTACCAACTTTTCCTGTTATTCCTTTATCACGCATTTTGTGTGCTATCACACCATGGTCACACTTATCAAAGGCTTTTGCAAAGTCTGTGTATATAACATCTGCATTATGTTTGTCTTCTAGAGCATCCAGGACCTTGTCGTAGTGGTCCAGTAGTTGGGACAGACAGGAGCGACCTGCTCTAAACCCATGCTGCCCTGGGTTGTGTAATTGATGGTTATCTAGATGAGTGGAGATCTTGCTTCTTAGAACCCTTTCAAAGATTTTTATGATATGGGACGTTAGCACTATTGGTCTGTAGTTCTTTGCTATTGCTTTACTGCCGCCTTTGTGGAGTGGGGCTATGTCTGTTGTTTTTAGTAACTGCGGGACGACCCCAGTGTCCATGCTCCCTCTCCATAGGATGTTAAAAGCATGTGATAGGGGCTTCTTGCAGTTCTTGATGAACACTGAGTTTCATGAGTCAGGGCCTGGAGCGGAGTGCATGGGCATGTCATTTATCACCTTTTCGATGTCATGTGGCGTCAGGGTAATGTCAGATAGGCTTGTGTCTACCAGGTTCTGTGGCACTCTCATAAAAAATTCATTTAGGTCTTCAACTTTTAGTCTGGTTTGCTGCTCACTAAAAACTGAGTCATACTGGGACTTTAGTAACTCACTCATTTCCTTGCTGTCATCTGTGTAGGACCCATCTCGTTTTAGTAGGGGCCCAATACTGGATGTTGTTCTCGACTTTATTTTGGCATAAGAAAAGAAATACTTTGGGTTTCTTTCAATTTCATTTATGGCTTTTAGTTCTTCCCGCATTTCTTGTTTTCTGTAAGATTCCTTTAGTTTTAATTCGATGTTTGCTATTTCATACCAACAATAACTAAACCAACCAGGCTTATTGAGATGAGTACAACCATAATCGACCATATATGAACCAATGTCCTAGCCCCCCTTCAATCAGGGATAATAACAGACAGCACTACAGACCACCACCCCACCTTAATCTTAACAAACATTAGTAAACCACCACTAGAATACACCAAAGTTTCTTTTAGACTCCATGACGAGGCCTCAGTAAATAACTTCACAGCAGAGCTAGAGACGGTTGACTGGGCTATAGGATTCTCCAATGGCAAGGGTATCAATGATTGGACAGACAATTTTCTTAATAAATTACTTAGACTATACAACAAACATTATCCTATAAAAATGAAACAGATTACGAATAAATGGCTAGGTTGCCCATGGCTAACTAACAGCTAACTAAAATTCATTAACAAGAAACATCAATATGAAAAGTAATATACACAGGGCTTCATACATAAAGATTTTATTAAACACTATTCATCAGTTCTCACCAAACTAATAAAAAAAGCCAAACAATTGTACTACTCCAGCAGATTCACTAAAACAAGAGGAGATATAAAAAAGACCTGGAAAACACTCTCACAGATTCTGGACACCCACAAACTGAAAAAAAATAGGGATATTGTCCTAACTAAACCAAACGAAACACCATTACAGCCTATTGATACAGTATACAAGATAAATGACTTCTTCTCAACCATAGGATCAAATCTTGCCAGTAAAATCCCAGATACCAACGCCAGAGCAAGTGATTACCTAGATGGGAATTTCCCATCCTCCTTGTATCTTGCATATACTGAGCCCACTGAAGTCACCATGATAATCAAGTCACTTAAAAATAAATCATGGAATCTGTCTCAAGTCCCACCATTATTATACAAGCGAGCCGCCCATGTCCTTTCACATGCTATTTCATTACTTTTTAACAAATCACTAGAAACTAGCACTTTCCCGTCACTACTCAAAACAGCTAGGGTTACACCAATACACAAAGGTGGTGACCCCACAGACGTAAACAACTATAGGCAAATATCAAACTTACCGTTGTTATCCAAAATCTTCGAGAAACTTGTGCACAAGAGATTATACTCGTTTATAACGACACAAAACATACTCAACCCCTGCCAATTTGGCTTCAGAAAAAATATAAGCACTAACGATGCAATCGTAAAAATGATAGACCTGCTTTACACAGCACTGGAAAATAAGGAATATCCATTAGGACTTTTTATTGACCTAAGGAAAGTTTCGACACAGTAAACCACGGCATCCTACTCCACAAACTTGACCACTATGGTATAAGAGGTCATGCATTTGCATATTTCAAATCCTACCTTACTAATAGGTATCAGTATGTCACAATTGAAGACACAACCTCCTCGACACGACCACTTAATACTGGAGTACCACAAGGAAGTGTCCTTGGTCAACTGCTCTTCCTCTTATACATCAATGATCTTCCCAATGTATCACAACACCTGAAACCAAACAATACTCTTTGCTGACGACACGACTTATGTCATCTACCACCCAAATTTTGCCACGCTCAACACCATTGTTAACGACGAATTACTAAAAATATCTACATGGATGACAGCAAATAAACTTACACTCAACACTGATAAGGCCTTCTATATTATGTTTGGTAACAGAGCAGGTGATGCACAATTAAACATTAAGATCAACAACACTCCTATTGCTAAACATAATGAGGGCAAATTCCTGGGCCTTCACCTCGACAGCAACCTGAAATTCAGCACTCATATCCAACACATAACAAAGAAAGTGTCCAAAACTGTGAGGATCCTCTCTAAGATACGTTACTATGTACCACAATCAGCCCTACTCACACTATACTATTCACTCATCTATCCCTACCTCACATATGCCATTTGTGCTTGGGGATCAACAGCAATTACCCACCTAAAGCCAATAATAACCCAACAAAAAGCCGCAGTAAGAATTATCACGCAATCCAACGCTAGACAACACCCTCCCCACTCTTCAAAGACCTAAACTTACTCAATGTTCAGAACATCCACACTTACTACTCTGCAATCTACATTTATAGAACCATAAATTCCAACTTTAACTCTGAGCCAAAACACTTTCTTGACAGTTGTGACAGAACCCATAGACATAATACCAGACACAAACATCTCTTTGACATTCCTCGTGTCCGACTAAATCTATACAAAAATTCAATGTACATAAAAGGGCCTAAAATCTGGAACTCCCTGCCTGAAAACTCTAGAATTGCAGACACAACCTCCATTTTCAAAAGCACTGTTAAAAAAATCTTATCTCACTTACGCACCCAACCGGTAGCTAGCCACATGAAAACTACTTTATCTTGCACATATCCACAGCAAAATACACTTATTGATATCTGTGATTCCCCTTAATTTGCACATGACTGTAACCAAAATTCTAATACAACTATTGCTTCATAATTCTTAAGCTAGTCATAAGTTTCCCTAAGACACTCCAATATATTCAAATTCAAATTCAAATTCAAATTCTTTATTTCATGTAATACAAGGTGGGGGGTACTTATAGTTATACATTAAAGTTGATATTACAAGATGGCCAATAATATGCCTAGGTATGCCTAGGCTTTTCAGGCAGTCTTATGATAGGTCTTACTCAATAGCTATACAATGAATATACAGATTGTAAGGTTAGGTTAGGTTTACAAAATTTAGGTACTGGAATTTAAACATTGAGAATTTAACAATTAGTATAAGAAGTTAGCAATTAGTTTATATATTAATGATAAAGGTGATATATTGGCATAATATAGTTTCTATATTGGAGTATCTTAGGCAAACTTATGACTAGCTTAAGTATTATGAAGCAATAGTTGTATTAGAATTTTGGTTAGAACTGTGCAAAATAAGGGGAATCACAGATATCAATAAGTGTATTTTGCTGTGGTTAGTAATGTGCAAATTAAGGAGAATCACAGATATCAATAAGTGTATTTTGCTGTGGATATGTGCAAGATAAAGTAGTTTTCGTATGGTTAACTACCGGTTGGGTGCGTAAGTGAGATAAGATGTTTTTTAACGGTGCTTTTGAAAATGGAGGTTGTGTCTGCAGTTCTAGAGTTTTCAGGCAGGGTGTTCCAGATTTTAGGCCCTTTTATGCGCATTGAATTTTTGTATAGATTTAGTCGGACACGGGGAATGTCAAAGAGATGTTTATGTCTGGTATTATGTCTATGGGTCCTGTCACAACTGTCAAGAAAGTGTTTTAGCTCAGGGTTAAAGTTGGAATTAATGGTTCTATAAATGTAGATAGCAGAGTAGTAAGTATGGATGTTCTGGACAGTGAGTAGGTTTAGGTCTTTGAAGAGTGGGGGGGGGGGTGTTGCCTAGCGTTGGATTGTGTGATAATTCTTACTGCGGCTTTTTGTTGGGTTATTATTGGCTTTAGGTGGGTAATTGCTGTTGATCCCCATGCACAAATGGCATATGTGAGGTAGGGATAGATGAGTGAGTAGTATAGTGTGAGTAGGGCTGATTGTGGTACATAATACCGTATCTTAGAGAGGATCCCCACAGTTTTGGACACTTTCTTTGTTATGTGTTGGATATGGGTGCTGAATTTCAGGCTGCTGTCAAGGTGAAGGCCCAGGAACTTGCCCTCGTTATGTCTAGCAATAGGTGTAGAGTTGATCTTAATGTTTAATTGTGGATCATCTGTTCTGTTGCCAAACATAATATAGAAGGTCTTATCAGTGTTGAGTGTAAGTTTATTGGCTGTCATCCATGTTGATATTTTTATTAATTCGTCGTTAACAATGGTATTAAGCGTGGCAAGGTTTGTGTGGGAGATGACATAAGTTGTGTCGTCAGCAAAGAGTATTGGTTTCAGGTATTGTGATACATTGGGAAGATCATTGATGTATAAGAGGAAGAGCAGGGGACCAAGGACACTTCCCTGCGGTACGCCGGTGTCTAGTGGTAGTGTCGTGGAGGATGTGTCTTTAATAGTGACATACTGGTACCTATTAGTGAGGTAGGATTTTTTTTTTTTTTTTTTTTTTTTTATGCTAGTGCATGACCTCTTATTCCATAGTGGTCAAGTTTGTGGAGTAGGATGCCGTGGTTTACTGTGTCAAAAGCTTTCCTTAAGTCAATAAAAAGTCCTAGTGGATATTCCTTATTTTCAAGTGCTGTGTAAAGCAGGTCTATCATTTTTACTATTGCATCGTTAGTGCTTTTGTTTTTCCTGAAGCCAAATTGGCAGGGGTTGAGTATGCTTTGTGTCGTTATAAACGAGTATAATCTCTTGTGCACAAGTTTCTCGAATATTTTGGATAGCAATGGTAGATTTGATATAGGCCTATAGTTATTTACGTCTGTAGGGTCACCACCTTTGTGTATTGGTGTAACCCTTGCTGTTTTGAGTAGTGTTGGGAAGGTGCTAGTTTCTAATGATTTGTTAAAAAGTAAAGAAATAGGATATGAAAGGACATGAGCAGCTCGTTTGTATATTAAGGGTGGAACTTGAGACAGATGTCCTGATTTATTTTTAAGTGACTTGATTATCATGGAGACTTCAGTCGGTTCTGTAGGTGCAAGATATAAGGAGGATGGGAAATTCCCATCTAGGTAATCACTTGCTCGGGCATTGGTATCTGGAATTTTACTGGCAAGATTTGATCCTATAGTTGAGAAGAAGTCATTTATCTTGTTTACTGTATCAATAGGCTGTAGTGGTGTTTCGTTTGGTTTAGTTAGGACAATATCCCTATTTTTTTTCAGTTTGTGGGTGCCCATAATCTGTGAGAGTGTTTTCCAGGTCTTTTTTATATCTCCTCTTGTTTCAGTGAATCTGCTGGAGTAGTACAATATAGAAACTGTATCATGCCAACACGTCACCATTTCCATTAATATATAAACTAATTGTTAAATTCTTAAATTTTTGAACTACCTCAATTTTGTAAACCTAGTTAATCACTACAATTACTATCTTTACTATCAGTATAATCACTGTGTCACTATAGAGTAAGGTCTAGTATAAGAATGCCTGAAATGCCTAGGCATATTATTGGCCTTCTTGTAATAATTGTAATAATTATTTCATAAAATGTATAAATAACATAATATGTAAACCCCACTTTGTAATATTATCAGAAATAAAGTTGATTGATTGATTAATTGATTCCTTCTTGCCACAACCCTGAACACCATTCTGCAAAACTCACTTTCCTTTTCTCCCCTTCTAACAATTTTACATTTAGTTTCCAATAGCCCCCAAACCATCAAACAGCTCCCTCCCAACTCACATCCACTAAAACACCCCTGTGATCCGAAAAGCCTACATCTATGGTCTGAACACCGCGCACTACCACCCGTCCACTCACATAAAGCCTGTCCAAATGTGCAGCATAACCCTTACGTATAAAGGAATGTTCCATCCTCCCCTCCCCCATCCACATCCACCAAACCCGCACTACCCAAGACGTCCCTCAACGCTCCCAACACACATCCGGCACCCCTAGGCTCGACATCCCACTTCGGGATCACGCTATTCCAATCACCGCCAACAATCGTGACCTCCGGTAATCCTCTCAACGAATACACGAAAAAATCCCTAACAAAATCTACTTTCACCTTTCTATTGTTATCCACTGGCATGTATACTCCTATGAAGCATACCCTGACCCCACCCCATTCCCCATCCACTCTCACTGTCTGTCCCCCACCACACTTCCCATGCTAGCAGTTTGTATATTATTGTCACACCCTGCGTCATTATACTGGAGTGCGATAAAATTAATGAATCTAGAGACAACTCACTCAGAAATGTTCAAGATATGTCAAAGATTTTATTCACAGTGGGATTTACAGACCATTAGGAGAAAAATCCCTGACTTTACCCCTGTAAATAAAGCATTGCCACATGTGTATTCACCCAATTGTACTACCTAATTGTGGTTTCAGGGGGCGAGACCAGCTCCTGGCCCCGCCTCTTCACTGTCCGCTACGGGTCCTGCCTCCCCGCTCCATGGCTTTATCATACCTTGTCTTAAAAATATGTATGGTTCCTCCTCCACTATATCTTTCTCTAGACTATTCCCTTCCGACTACTTGTTGAAGAAATGCTTTCCTAACATCCCTTTGACTCATCTGAGTCTTCAGCTTTTAGTTGTTCCCCTTTTTTCTTGTTCCCCTCCTGTGTACTCACCTTTGTACTCACCTAATTGTGGTTTCAGGGGCGAGACTCAGCTCCTGGCCCCACCTCTTGCTTCCGCTACTGGGCCTGCCCCCCTGCTCCATGAGCACCATACCTCGTCTTAAACTATGTATGGTTCCTGCCTCCACTTTTCTTTTCTAGACTATTCCACTTCCTGACTCCTGTGGCTGAAGAAAGTTTCTAACATCCCTTTGACCATCTGAGTCTTCAGCTTCCAGTTGTGTCCCCCTTTTTTCTGTTTCCTCTCTGGAAATCCTGTCACTGTCTACCTTGTCGATTCCCCGAGTATTTTGTATGTCGTTATCATGTCTCCTCTGACCCTTCTTCCTCCAGTGTTGTTAGTCCTATTTCCCCCCTTTCTTCATAGGACAGACCCCTGAGTTTGGAACTAACCTTTCGCAAACCTTTATGTGTGTGTGTATGTGTGTGTGTGTGTGTGTGTGTGTGTGTGTGTGTGTGTTTTTGTGTGTGTGTGTGTGTGAGAGGCCCCAAACAATTAATCTTTGCACCAAGAACTCATTACAGTTGTGACCGGGTGTGGACTTGAGTTGTCATTACTTTATAAAGAGTTGCCCAGACCTTGTGGTGCTCAGGTGTGCGGGTGAGACCTCGGGTGGTAGCGCCAAACTTTTTTTTCTTCAAGATGGCAAAGGGGGTTGGGGGCGAGTAAACACTGTTTGTGTGGAAGTCCGGGGGCGATATACCCAAAAACGCGACGCTTGCTACCTGCCATACACGGACACTTTGATATCTCATGATGAATTATAGGGGATATCGCTAAATGGAGCTATAAGAATCTTCGAAAAAGTTTGCCTACACAGCTGTTTGAATGTATAGTGGATCCCTTTTCAGGATCTGAGGAAAGTTGTGTCACCGGAGTGGAGGTACGTTTGCGTGATTTTTCCCAATTTACAAATGGATTCGATTCGTAATGTCCCATTCAAGGCAGGAGAAATGGACATGGGGTGTATTTCAAAGTATGGGGTCATCCATGATAATGTTGGAAGGTGGTCACAAGGAATTATGCAGGAATGTTTGAAGGATCTTTTCAGTAAACCTGACTTTAAGGAGGCAAATACCTTCCTACGTATTTATGGAGGTTTTTTCAAGGTTTTGTGGTCCCCGGTCAGGTACAGACATGCAGGCTGTGGGAAGCCTGGGCATGTGGTGGGGAAAGGCACAACGAAGAGATGACAGGGAATCACACAACAAAAAAACCCAAAATCGTTTCTCACTCTGTGGCATCTTAAAAAAAAAAAAATGGGGTGCCGAGGCAGGACGGAAAACTAGGGACTGGGGGATGAGTCTGCAAAAGGGAAAATTGGGCAGCAGAGCTAGAAAAGGGGAAAATGAGTGGGGAAGGAAGCAGAGGAGCTTAGCATGAAAATAAAAAGTTGATAGCTGCAGAAAGCAAAAAAATGGAGGGAGGATAGCTGCAGAAAGCAGGAAGGGGGGAAGCAAGTCACAAAAGCAGAGTCAAAATACAGAGATTAGAAAGGAGCTGAAAAAATTGAAACACCTAAAAAACTAGGCAATGTGGACATGGTTCAGAAACTGCTTTTCAGACACAAAAAAGGGGACTGTAGAAAGGTGAAACTGTATGCAGAGGCCCTATCAGACCATCATGGGCCCGAAAAAAAAGGATCACATCAGGAACAATCAAGGAGGGAAAAAAGGGGAAACTAAGCTACACGTAGAAGCCCCAACAGACCACAGCAGTGCCAGGGGTTAAGAAAAGCAAAACCAGGGGCCCAAAGGGGTAACAGAAAATGAAGAATTGCTGCAATGGAGGGAACAAAATAATCAAGGGTTACATAGGGACAGGCGTGGAGAATGAAAATGAAAGATCAGTCTTGTTATGGGCCCTCAGAAGCTGAAGGGGGGAAAAT
>WNWK01047134.1:0-14050 GCA_009830355.1 Cherax destructor | reverse complement strand
GGTATTCACTCTTCTCTTTAGTATTATGGTCATAATAAATCTGGTGATATTAACTGTAGCCACAACAACAGCTGCTGGGGATTGACTATTTTTTCTTTCTTTCAATATTTACTTTATTACTCGTTTATGACTTTATCACTAAAACTGCTGCTATAACCGATCAGATATTTGCATTTATTTTTATTTAAGGTCCCAACCTTGACCTATTAACTATGATTTGATTATTTGTGTCAACACTGCCGGGCAGCCTGAAACAGCTGATTGCTACCTCCTCTACACACCTTCCAGTAAAATCACCCGCATTCAAATTTAAATTGAAATTTTTGGAACTTATCACATTATTCACACTCTAGAAAGCTGCTACACTCTTGTATGTATGTACACTAATTCAATCACGTATGATAATTACTAATAATATATTAGGACAGCCGCTAGAACGCTAAATCCTGGGAGCATTATTTAACGAAACTGCTTCACGCGTGTGTGTGTGCGTGTGTGTGTGTGTACTCACATATTTGTACTCACCTATTTGTGGTTACAGGGGTCGATTCATAGCTCCTGGCCCCGGCTCTTCACTGATTGCTACTAGGTCCTCTCTTTCCCTACTCCATAAGCTTTATCAAACCTCGTCTTAAAACTATGTATGGTTCCTGCCTCCACTACGTCACTTTCTAGGCTATTCCACTTCCTGACAACTCTATGACTGAAGAAATACTTCCTAACATCCCTTTGACTCATAGGAGTCTTCAACTTCCAATTGACCCCTTGTTTCTGTGTCCCCTCTCTGGAACATCTTGTCTCTGTCCACCTTATCTATTCCTCGCAGTATTTTATATGTCGTTATCATGTCTTCCTAACCCTCCTGTCCTCTAGTGTCGTCAGGCCGATTTCCCTTAACCTTTCTTCGTAGGACAATCTCCTTAGCTCTGGGACTAGTCTTGTTGCAAACTTTGCACTTTCTCTAATTTCTTGACGTGCTTGACCAGGTGTGGGTTCCAAACTGGTGCTGCATACTCCAGTATGGGCCTGACGTATATGGTGTACAGAGTCTTGAATGATTCCTTAGTGAGGTATTGGAACGCTATTCTTAGGTTTGCCAGCCGTCCGTATGCTGCAGCAGTTATCTGATTGATGTGGCCTCAGGAGATGTGCTCTATTATACTCACCCCAAGATCTTTTCCTTGAGTGAGGTTTGCAGTCTTTGGCCACCTAGACTATACTCTGTCTGCGGTCTTCTTTGCCCTTCCCCGATCTTCATGATTTTACATTTGTCAGGTTAAATTCAAGGAACCAGTTACTGGACCAGGCTTGTAGCCTGTCCAGGGCTCTTTGTAGTGCTGCCTGTGTGTGTGTGTGTGTGTGTGTGTGTACTCACCTATATCTGGTTGCAGGGGTTGAGTCATAGTTCCTGACCCCGCCTCTTCACTGGTCGATACTAATTCACTCTCTCTCTCTCTGCTCCATAAGCTTTATCATACCTCTTCTTAAGCTATGTATGTAACTTGCTTCCACTACTTCACTCTCCAGATTATTCCACTTCTTGACAACTCTAAGGCTAAAGAAATACTTCCAAACATCCCTATGACTCACCTGCGTTTCAGCTTCCAATTGTGACCCCTTGTTCCTGTATCCCATCTCTGAAACATTCGAGCCCTGTAAACCTTGTCAATTCCTCTCAGTATTTTATACGTTGTTATCATGTCCCCCCTGTCCCTCCTGTCCTCTAGTGTCATCAGGTTGAGTTCCCTTAACGTCTCCTCATAAGACATACCTCTCAGTTCCGGGACTAAACGTGTTGCAAATGTTTGCACTTTCTCCAATTTCGTGACGTGTTTGACTAGGCGAGGGTTCCATACTGGTGCTGCATACTCCAGTATAGGCCTGACGTACACGGTGTACAATGTCTTAAATGACTCCTTACTCAGATGTCTAAACGCTAATCTCAGGTTTGCCAATCGCCCATATGCTGCAGCAGTTATTTGATTGATGTGTGCCTCAGGAGACATGTTCGTTATAATGCTTACCCCAAGATCCCTTTCTTTAAGTGACGTTTGGAGCCTTTGAGTCCCTAACCTGTATGCCGTCTGCGGTTTTCTGTGTCCTTCCCCAATCTTCATGACCTTACACTTACTGGGGTTAAACTCCAGGAGCCATTTGTTGGACCAGACTTGTAGTCTGTCCAGATCCCCTTATAATCTTAACTGATCCTCGTCCACTTGTATTCTCCTCATCAGCGAACAGTGACACTTCTGAATCTATTCCTTCCATCATATCATTCACATATATAAGAAACAGCACCGGACCTAGGAATGACCCTTGTGGAACTCCACTCGACACATGCGCCCACTCTGACACTTCATTACATACCAACACTGTTTCCTTCCTGTCAGGTATTCCTTGATCCATTACAGTACTTTCCCTATTATTCCTGCCTGCTCCTCTAATTTTTGCACCTGTCTCTTGTGTGGTACTGTGTCAAAAGTCTTCTTACAGGGAGGGGGTCACTAGACTACACACTATTTTGAAGATTTTTAGATAACTTACTAAATATTGTGAGGGCTACCCCTATCTATCTCCTGGCACTAAACGTTAGTGGGAGAGTGATGGTATAGCATACAACCAACAGGGCGAGACACTGAGACTTTAATTAACGTCGTCTGCACAGCAATAGAGGCTCCTGGTGGTGGCTTCTATGAATTTCTTCAGTTTGTAACTACCTCCGTAGATTTTATCATGCATTTAAGTTTTTATTTTATTTGTTAATAACTTGGTATTCACTCTTCTTTCTTTAGTATTATGGTCATAATAAATCTGGTGATATTAACTGTAGCCACAACAACAGCTGCTGGGGATTGACTATTTTTCTTTCTTTCAATATTTACTTTATTACTCGTTTATGACTTTATCACTAAAACTGCTGCTATAACCGATCAGATATTTGCATTTATTTTTATTTAAGGTCCCAACCTTGACCTATTAACTATGATTTGATTATTTGTGTCAACACTGCCGGGCAGCCTGAAACAGCTGATTGCTACCCTCCCTCACACACCTTCCAGTAAAATCACCCGCATTCAAATTTAAATTGAAATTTTTTGGAACTTATCACATTATTCACACTCTAGAAAGCTGCTACACTCTTGTATGTATGTACACTAATTCAATCACGTATGATAATTACTAATAATATATTAGGACAGCCGCTAGAACGCTAAATCCTGGGAGCATTATTTAACGAAACTGCTTCACGCGTGTGTGTGTGCGTGTGTGTGTGTGTACTCACCTATTTGTACTCACCTATTTGTGGTTGCAGGGGTCGATTCATAGCTCCTGGCCCCGGCTCTTCACTGATTGCTACTAGGTCCTCTCTTTCCCTACTCCATAAGCTTTATCAAACCTCGTCTTAAAACTATGTATGGTTCCTGCCTCCACTACGTCACTTTCTAGGCTATTCCACTTCCTGACAACTCTATGACTGAAGAAATACTTCCTAACATCCCTTTGACTCATAGGAGTCTTCAACTTCCAATTGTGACCCCTTGTTTCTGTGTCCCCTCTCTGGAACATCTTGTCTCTGTCCACCTTATCTATTCCTCGCAGTATTTTATATGTCGTTATCATGTCTTCCCTAACCCTCCTGTCCTCTAGTGTCGTCAGGCCGATTTCCCTTAACCTTTCTTCGTAGGACAATCTCCTTAGCTCTGGGACTAGTCTTGTTGCAAAACTTTGCACTTTCTCTAATTTCTTGACGTGCTTGACCAGGTGTGGGTTCCAAACTGGTGCTGCATACTCCAGTATGGGCCTGACGTATATGGTGTACAGAGTCTTGAATGATTCCTTAGTGAGGTATTGGAACGCTATTCTTAGGTTTGCCAGCCGTCCGTATGCTGCAGCAGTTATCTGATTGATGTGTGCCTCAGGAGATGTGCTCGGTATTATACTCACCCCAAGATCTTTTCCTTGAGTGAGGTTTGCAGTCTTTGGCCACCTAGACTATACTCTGTCTGCGGTCTTCTTTGCCCTTCCCCGATCTTCATGATTTTACATTTGTCAGGGTTAAATTCAAGGAACCAGTTACTGGACCAGGCTTGTAGCCTGTCCAGGGCTCTTTGTAGTGCTGCCTGTGTGTGTGTGTGTGTGTGTGTGTGTACTCACCTATATCTGGTTGCAGGGGTTGAGTCATAGTTCCTGACCCCGCCTCTTCACTGGTCGATACTAATTCACTCTCTCTCTCTGCTCCATAAGCTTTATCATACCTCTTCTTAAAGCTATGTATGTAACTTGCTTCCACTACTTCACTCTCCAGATTATTCCACTTCTTGACAACTCTAAGGCTAAAGAAATACTTCCAAACATCCCTATGACTCACCTGCGTTTTCAGCTTCCAATTGTGACCCCTTGTTCCTGTATCCCATCTCTGAAACATTCGAGCCCTGTAAACCTTGTCAATTCCTCTCAGTATTTTATACGTTGTTATCATGTCCCCCCTGTCCCTCCTGTCCTCTAGTGTCATCAGGTTGAGTTCCCTTAACGTCTCCTCATAAGACATACCTCTCAGTTCCGGGACTAAACGTGTTGCAAATGTTTGCACTTTCTCCAATTTCGTGACGTGTTTGACTAGGCGAGGTTCCATACTGGTGCTTCATACTCCAGTATAGGCCTGACGTACACGGTGTACAATGTCTTAAATGACTCCTTACTCAGATGTCTAAACGCTAATCTCAGGTTTGCCAATCGCCCATATGCTGCAGCAGTTATTTGATTGATGTGTGCCTCAGGAGACATGTTCGTTATAATGCTTACCCCAAGATCCCTTTCTTTAAGTGACGTTTGGAGCCTTTGAGTCCCTAACCTGTATGCCGTCTGCGGTTTTCTGTGTCCTTCCCCAATCTTCATGACCTTACACTTACTGGGGTTAAACTCCAGGAGCCATTTGTTGGACCAGACTTGTAGTCTGTCCAGATCCCCTTATAATCTTAACTGATCCTCGTCCACTTGTATTCTCCTCATCAGCGAACAGTGACACTTCTGAATCTATTCCTTCCATCATATCATTCACATATATAAGAAACAGCACCGGACCTAGGAATGACCCTTGTGGAACTCCACTCGACACATGCGCCCACTCTGACACTTCATTACATACCAACACTGTTTCCTTCCTGTCAGGTATTCCTTGATCCATTACAGTACTTTCCCTATTATTCCTGCCTGCTCCTCTAATTTTTGCACCTGTCTCTTGTGTGGTACTGTGTCAAAAGTCTTCTTACAGGGAGGGGGTCACTAGACTACACACTATTTTGAAGATTTTTAGATAACTTACTAAATATTGTGAGGGCTACCCCTATCTATCTCCTGGCACTAAACGTTAGTGGGAGAGTGATGGTATAGCATACAACCAACAGGGCGAGACACTGAGACTTTAATTAACGTCGTCTGCACAGCAATAGAGGCTCCTGGTGGTGGCTTCTATGAATTTCTTCAGTTTGTAACTACCTCCGTAGATTTTATCATGCATTTAAGTTTTTATTTTATTTGTTAATAACTTGGTATTCACTCTTCTTTCTTTAGTATTATGGTCATAATAAATCTGGTGATATTAACTGTAGCCACAACAACAGCTGCTGGGGATTGACTATTTTTTCTTTCTTTCAATATTTACTTTATTACTCGTTTATGACTTTATCACTAAAACTGCTGCTATAACCGATCAGATATTTGCATTTATTTTTATTTAAGGTCCCAACCTTGACCTATTAACTATGATTTGATTATTTGTGTCAACACTGCCGGGCAGCCTGAAACAGCTGATTGCTACCCTCCCTCACACACCTTCCAGTAAAATCACCCGCATTCAAATTTAAATTGAAATTTTTTGGAACTTATCACATTATTCACACTCTAGAAAGCTGCTACACTCTTGTATGTATGTACACTAATTCAATCACGTATGATAATTACTAATAATATATTAGGACAGCCGCTAGAACGCTAAATCCTGGGAGCATTATTTAACGAAACTGCTTCACGCGTGTGTGTGTGCGTGTGTGTGTGTGTACTCACATATTTGTACTCACCTATTTGTGGTTACAGGGGTCGATTCATAGCTCCTGGCCCCGGCTCTTCACTGATTGCTACTAGGTCCTCTCTTTCCCTACTCCATAAGCTTTATCAAACCTCGTCTTAAAACTATGTATGGTTCCTGCCTCCACTACGTCACTTTCTAGGCTATTCCACTTCCTGACAACTCTATGACTGAAGAAATACTTCCTAACATCCCTTTGACTCATAGGAGTCTTCAACTTCCAATTGTGACCCCTTGTTTCTGTGTCCCCTCTCTGGAACATCTTGTCTCTGTCCACCTTATCTATTCCTCGCAGTATTTTATATGTCGTTATCATGTCTTCCCTAACCCTCCTGTCCTCTAGTGTCGTCAGGCCGATTTCCCTTAACCTTTCTTCGTAGGACAATCTCCTTAGCTCTGGGACTAGTCTTGTTGCAAAACTTTGCACTTTCTCTAATTTCTTGACGTGCTTGACCAGGTGTGGGTTCCAAACTGGTGCTGCATACTCCAGTATGGGCCTGACGTATATGGTGTACAGAGTCTTGAATGATTCCTTAGTGAGGTATTGGAACGCTATTCTTAGGTTTGCCAGCCGTCCGTATGCTGCAGCAGTTATCTGATTGATGTGTGCCTCAGGAGATGTGCTCGGTATTATACTCACCCCAAGATCTTTTTCCTTGAGTGAGGTTTGCAGTCTTTGGCCACCTAGACTATACTCTGTCTGCGGTCTTCTTTGCCCTTCCCCGATCTTCATGATTTTACATTTGTCAGGGTTAAATTCAAGGAACCAGTTACTGTACCAGGCTTGTAGCCTGTCCAGGGCTCTTTGTAGTGCTGCCTGTGTGTGTGTGTGTGTGTGTGTGTGTACTCACCTATATCTGGTTGCAGGGGTTGAGTCATAGTTCCTGACCCCGCCTCTTCACTGGTCGATACTAATTCACTCTCTCTCTCTCTGCTCCATAAGCTTTATCATACCTCTTCTTAAAGCTATGTATGTAACTTGCTTCCACTACTTCACTCTCCAGATTATTCCACTTCTTGACAACTCTAAGGCTAAAGAAATACTTCCAAACATCCCTATGACTCACCTGCGTTTTCAGCTTCCAATTGTGACCCCTTGTTCCTGTATCCCATCTCTGAAACATTCGAGCCCTGTAAACCTTGTCAATTCCTCTCAGTATTTTATACGTTGTTATCATGTCCCCCCTGTCCCTCCTGTCCTCTAGTGTCATCAGGTTGAGTTCCCTTAACGTCTCCTCATAAGACATACCTCTCAGTTCCGGGACTAAACGTGTTGCAAATGTTTGCACTTTCTCCAATTTCGTGACGTGTTTGACTAGGCGAGGGTTCCATACTGGTGCTGCATACTCCAGTATAGGCCTGACGTACACGGTGTACAATGTCTTAAATGACTCCTTACTCAGATGTCTAAACGCTAATCTCAGGTTTGCCAATCGCCCATATGCTGCAGCAGTTATTTGATTGACGTGTGCCTCAGGAGACATGTTCGTTATAATGCTTACCCTAAGATCCTTTTCTTTAAGTGACGTTTGCCTCCTTTGATTCCCTAACCTGTATACCGTCTGCGGTTTTCTGTTTCCTTCCTCAATCTTCATTACCTTACACTTACTGGGGTTAAACTCCAGGAGCCATTTGTTTGACCAGACTTGTAGTCTGTCCAGATCCCCTTGTAATCTTAACTGATCCTCGTCCACTTATATTCTCCTCATCAGTTTCACATCATCAGCGAACAGTGACACTTCTGAATCTATTACTTCCATCATGTCATTCACATATATAAAAAAACAGCACCGGACCTAGGACTGACCCTTGTGGAACCCCACTCGACAAATGCGCCCACTTTGACACTTCATCGTACCAACACTAGTTGTTTCCTTCCTGTTAGGTATTCCCTGATCCATTGTAGTACTTTCCCTATTATTCCTGCATCCTACTCTAATTTTTGCACCAGTCTCTTGTGTGGTACTGTGTCAAAAGCCTTCTTACAGTCCAAAAAGATGCAATCTACCCGTCCCTCTTTCTCCTGTCTTACTTCTGTTACCTTATCGTAGAACTCAAGTAGATTTGTGACACAGGATTTCCCATCTCTGAAGCCGTGCTGATTGTCATGTATGAGCCCAATCTTTTCAATGTGCTCCACGACTTTTCTCCTGAAGATCTTTTCCATGACTTTACATACTATACAAGTCAGGGACACTGGTCGATAGTTTAACGCTTCCTGTCTGTCTCCCTTCTTAAAAATTGGAACTACATTTGATGTTTTCCACTCCTCAGGCAATTGTCCAGTTTCGATAGATTTACTGAAGATTGTTGCTAGCGGCACACATAGTTCCTCTGCTCCTTCTCTCAGTATCCAAGGAGATATGTTATCTGGGCCCACCGCCTTTGAGGTATCTAGTTCACCTAGCAGTTTCATCACCTCTACCTTGATTATGTGTATTGTGTCCAGCACCTGCTGGTGCACCCTACCTCCACGATTTGCTGGAAGCATCCCTGTCTCTACCATTAATACTTCTCTAAATCTTGTGTTTAGTTCATCACATACTTCCTGGTCACTCTTTGTGAGCTCCCCTCCTTCTTTCCTCAGTCTGATTACCTGGTCCTTGACTGTTGTTTTTCTCCAAATGTGACTGTATAACAACTTTGGTTCAGATTTTGCTTTTGATGCTATGTCGTTCTCGTATTTTTTTTATATTTTATTTAAGAAACACATAATGGTACATTAACAACAAAACTTTGCAAAACTGTGCAAAACTTTAACATTACATAATGACAATGATACATTGAAAATCTCATCTAAAACCACTCCACTTGTGGTTTCTGAACATAAACACCGTAGGCATCAAGACTGCCAACGTAATAATGCAAAAACTGTGCGTTACTGTAACATTACATAATAACAATGATACTAATTCTTATCTGATACCACTCAAGTTGTGGTTTCTAAACCAACATATAAAGGATTAACCATCTAATTGAATATTTCAAGTTAATAAGATGAACTTTACAAAAAAAAAATGACCACAAGACACATAACACTTGACAAAAGACTAACTTAATTTCCTACCCCTATCCCTATTAGACTACTCCTATCATTTAATACAAGCATGTATCCCAACCCACAGAGCATATATCACCATAACAACATACAATAATTCATAAACACACACACTATGTACTATGATGATACCCTGAATCATCATATAAAAAATTCTAATTAAATCCCACACAAAAAAATCGTGGGCATCAATAATGCCAAAAGCTATACAAAACAGTACAATACTTTAACATTGCCAAATGACAATGATATAATGAATATAAAACAGAGCTATACCCTAACATTACATAATGACAATGATACAATGTAAAAACCTGTTCTGATACCACGTAACTTGTGGTAGTATTACAATGTCTCCACAAATTATAGTTACCTGTTTTAAGAGTACTTATAATGAACAAGATATGTAAAAATTTAATTACTTTATTAACATGATCCCTTACAACTTCCAGGAACTATACCTTCCTGTCTCATAAAACCATCAATTACCATGCTCCAACACTTTAGAAAGCACCCTTTTGCATACTCCTTTCCCTTGAACCTGTTTTTTGTCACGTCATAATGTAAAGTCAAGTCCAGCCAGGTTTATACTGTCATCCTCTCATACCTCTGCCCCCGCTTTCCGCGTCAGCTGTCTTTTTCCCATCGCTCAATAAAAGAGCATATTCGTCGCCAGTTGTTCCCCCTCCCCCAACACTACTAGGCACCCTAAAAACCTAATTCAACACAACATCGACCCCCTCCCTACCTACTCCTCCTTCCAAAGAATCCAGTCCATTCCAGCTCTTCACTGCATCACCGTAATAAATTTGCTACTGTTAATGTCCTATATCCCACAGAGAAACTCGATACCCATTTACCTCCATATAATAGCCTGTTCCTACACATTGAACGATACACGTGAGCTGCTAAGGCTTTCACCCTACAGTCCCCTCCCACCTCATACATGATTACCCTCCCCACTTCTCTCGATACTCCCCCAACATCAAAGCTTAAAGCCCGTAAGGACGAAAATTTCCTCCCCCACCAATCCAATCACCCTTGCCAACCACAGCCTCACCCCCTCTAAAGACTCACAAAAATAGACAGCATGATATGCTGTCTCCTCATCCCCGCACCTCTGACATTCATTTGTACCTACCAACCCCATCCTATATAATTCAGACCTTGATGCCAATATACCTAATAAAAATCTGAAGACCACCTCCCTGACCTTAGGCAATAAATGAATCTTCCTGAACCCACCCCAAATCTCCATCCAATCATAAACTGGAAAATTTGCTTGACCCTGTACCACCCCTCCCTTTTCACTCCCCCTCCCCAACCTGCCCACCTTTACCCTTTTAGGCTCCCTCATTGCAAGCAACTGCCTAGCCATGTCCTCACACACCTGCAGATCCCTCTCCCCCACCACTTCCGTACATCCTCCATGACTGCTCCTACTCATTGTCCCTTCACCGCCCCCTTCCGTAAAAAAACACAGTTTCACATAAACTGCTTTCACGTGACGTTCCAAAGAAATGAGGCCCAACCCCCCTCTCCTGACACTCATCATGACAACTTCCTTTCTAAGCTACGGCCTCCCATACCCCCACACATAACGGAACACTTTCGTTTGTAATTCCCTGATGTCAGCCATCCTTAAAGGATACGCCACAGCTACATTCCACACCTTACTGTATACAAGGGTGTTCACCACCACCACCCATTGCAACAGCATAACATTCCCCGCCCTCCAACCCCTCATTCTACCCAGAGCCCTACCCACCACCTCTTCAGAATTCACCTGCCTGGCCACTATCACATCCACCATATACTCAATTCCACAGATCTTTATCATATCCACAACATTCCATCGATACACCTCCCCCAAGCCCCCACACCCACGTACCCACCTCTGATAACTTAGATTTGGTGTCATTTACCCTCATCCCCGTTGCCGCCCCAAAGACCTCTATAATACGTCCCACATTAACCAGCCCTTCCGTCCCACTCACCAATACAGTATTATCATCTACATACCCCACTATGCCCACAATACTCGCCCCCTCTTCCCCTCTCTCCCACTCCTTCCTCTATTAACCTATAAAAGGGGTACTGCATGCATGTGAAAAGGATCTGAGATATGGGACACCCCTGTCTCAGACCCCTTTCCATCACCACCTGTTTCCCTAACTTACCATTCACCTGCACATGCACCTTTGCACAACTATACAATGTCTCCACCCATTCAGCAATTTCCCCTCCAAATCCTTGACTCCTTAATATAATTCCCAAAATGCTTCTATTCCCACAATCATTCGCCTCCTTCCAATCTATTCCCAAGACCCCCCCCCCTTCCTACCCTCAATAAAATCCCCAATTCTCCCATGTCCTACACTCATACTCCTTCCAGGTATCAAATCACCATTTTCATCCTATTGCCAAAATTTTTTTTGCAAAGATTTTATAATCTCCACACATGAGGATATTGCCCTATAATTTCCCAAGGTCCTCCCCCCACCCTCCTTTCGGCACCAGAACTACCACCCCCGTCCCCTTCGTCTCTCCCAACCGACCCCCATCCTTCATACAATTAAATAAACGCAGTAAACATTCTCTCAACGAATCCCAATGCATGACATAGAAATCATTCGGTATCCCGTCTAAATCTGGTGCCTTCCCTAGACTTAATCTAGACACTGCCTCCCCCACCTCCTCCTCACTTATACTTCCACCCAACTCCCCACGTTCCTCCTCCCCCAAACGACACAGAATCACTCCTGAAGGATCTTCCCCTCCCTACACTCAATGATAATTTCTTCCCAAACCAATGATCACCCCTTTGCCTATCTCTAAACCTCGTCAACACGCAACGTGATGGTCTGTCACCCCACAACGCCTCCTCAATACCTCCTCTTACTCTGATCGCATCAAAACGATCATTTTGAATATCCCTCAACCTTCCCCGCAACCCCTCTATTTCCCCATACCTACATACCCCTCCCTCATAGCATTCATTAAGCTGTCCCTCCAAATACTTCTGAAGACCAAACTTCCACCTTGCCTCATCCCTTCCTTGATTCCTGTAAAAGTCCCTTATTCCTTCCTTTGCACTCTTTTTCCCACCAGCTAAAAAATCTTTCTCCCATTCACCTGCTCCTTCTAACCATAAGGACCCCCACCATTCCTCAAACGATCTCCCCTCCCTCAAACGATCTCCCCTCCCTCTCCCCCCGCAGCAAACGCACATTCATCTTCCAATAACCATTGTATCTTCGGATCATTCCATCCCACTCCACCTCTACTAATACACCACGATTGTCCGAAAAACCAATATCAAGCATTTGCACCCTCCCCACTGTAACATCCCTCGTTGCATAAGCACGATCTAACCCGGCTGCATAGCCCCTCCTCACAAAAGTGTGTTCCACCCTCCACCCATTGCCCCTTACCACATCAAACACTCCCGCCTCCCTCAATAAAATACGCAACGACCCTAACTCACAACCTACCCCTCTAGGTTCTACATTTTTTTTCCTGATTATACAATTCCAATCCCCACCCAGCAGAGTAATCATAGGCAAACCCCGTAAATTATATGTCAAAACCTCCCTTACAAATTCTTCCAATTCTTCCTTAACACATCGGTTACTGTCAGCTGGCATATATATTCCCATGAAACATATCAGAATGTCCACACTCACCACCCGCCCTCCCCTCTCCTCCCAAGCTAATAACCGAAAGGGACTGGACTCCTTCACCCCCACAGCCACCCTACCCTTTAATTTCCCCGAGTTACCTGCATGCACTTCATACTCTTTTAATCTCAACTCTTGACCACACCTAAAATTATGCTCTTGTATAAAAATTACGTCTACGTTTAATTTCTGCCCTTAGGCCATTCACATTAATCATTAAACACTTGAATATGCCAAAGGGGGCTTTCCTCTGTGCTTCTGCAGGCAGGCCGTGACACCCTTTACTAAAACTCCTTTATCCCTTTGTCTGCCTAGCTTGTACTCTGTCAGTGGTCTTCTATGCCCTTCTCCGATCTTCATGACTTTGCATTTGGAGGGATTGAATTCGAGAAGCCAATTGCTAGACCAGATGTCGAGCTTGTCCAGGTCTGTTTGCAGCCCTGCCTGGTCCTCTTCCGATGTGATTCTCCTCATTATTTTCACATCATCCGCGAATAGAGACACTTCTGAGTCTATCCCGTCTGTCATGTCATTTACATATACCAGGAATAACACTGGTCCTAGGACTGACCCCTGCCGTACACCGCTCGTCACAGGCGCCCACTGTGATACCTCACCACGCACCATGACCCGTTGTTGCCTCCCTTTAAGGTATTCCCTGATCCATTCCAGTGCCCTTCCTGTTATACCTGCTTGTTCTTTCAACTTCTTTACTAATCTCATGTGAGGAACTGTGTCGAAGGCCTTCCTGCAGTACAGGAAAATGCAATCAACCCACCCTTCTCTCTCCTGCCTTACCTCTGTTACTTTATCATAGAACTCTAGGAGGTTTGTTACACAGGATTTGCCTTCCCGGAATCCGTGCTGTCTGGTGTTTATAATCCTGTTCAGCTCAAGGTGTTCCACCATTCTTTTCCTGATGATTTTCACCAGGACTTTGCACACTATACACGTAAGTGACACCGGTCTATAGTTTAGTGCCTCTTTTCTGTCTCCTTTTTTAAAAATGGGGACTACGTTGGGCTTCTTCCATACCTCAGGTAGCTGCCCAGTTTCAAGGTATGTGTTGAATATTATGGTAAGTGGCACACTCAGTACCTCAGCTCCTTCCCGAAGAACCCACGGGGAGATATTGTCCGGACCCATCGCCTTTGAGGTATCGAGGTCACTAAGTAACTGCTTCACTTCCTCCTCAGTTGTGTGTATGTCCTCTAGCACTTGGTACAT
>WNWK01047133.1:0-14051 GCA_009830355.1 Cherax destructor | reverse complement strand
AATCTATCAGTTTAAAGTCCTAGACAAGTCTCGAATGACCCTCAATCGAATTGGCTAATGCAACCACTCCAGCCCCAGAGGATGAACCCCATCCCTTGCATACATATCACGTTTGCCATAGAATTTGTCCCAGTTATCAATGAATGGGATTACAAGTCCTTGCAGTACCTGTCTAGCCAGCAATTTATACCAATTGCCAAAGACATCCATTCATTGCCCACTCCCTTTCTAGGCAAAATGATACATATGATTGGGATACCTCCTTAGACCTAACGACTTCTATGGCTGACCTATACTTATCTAGTAGCTCCTGTCTTCTGCCCTTCCCAATGTCATTACCACCAGCACTAAGACAGATAATAGGCTTGTTCCCATTACCTGACATAATATTATCCAACCTGCTGACTATGTCACCAATACCAGCTCCTGGGAGGCACACCTCTGTCTGACCTTCCTGTCTCTGTTACAAAGGCACGGTCCATATATCTTACCTGAGAGTCTCCCACAATCAGAATATTCTTACCTTGATTAGCAGGGGAGTCAGTGACCTTAAACCCTCACTGACCACTGAAGTACACTCGTCCTGGAGAACAGAGAATCGATTTCCTACCTTCACATCTTCACTATTAACCTTCTTTATCTTCCTTCTTCCTGAATTGTGAACCACTTGCCACTTAAAGCGGCTGCCACTTTCACTGTTGGTAACCATTTCCTCCTTACCAGCTCCAACCATCTCACACTCACTCCCACACCCATCTAGGCGAAGCTTCAGCCTCCTATTTTCCTCCTGAAGTAGTAGAACCTCCTTCTTCAACACTTCAACCTGAGATTCTAAAACACTGCAGTGAGCCATGTGCTCGGTATCACCCCACGCTAATTCCCAGACAGCTTAGGACAGGTATGACCACACGTGACCACATGGACAAAGTTCTTTGTCTCCACAGACTCCGAAGTGCACCACTCACCCTTTTCCCCTCATCAATTCTATGATTCACCTCATCCTTCATAGACCCATCTGCTGACATGTCCACTCCCAAACATCTGAATACATTCACCTCCTCCATACTTTCTCCCTCCAATCTGATATCCAATATTTCGTCTCCTAATCTTTTTGTTATCCTCATCACCTTACTTTTTCCTATATTCACTTTCAATTTTCTTCTTTTACATACCTTACCAAATTCATCCACCAACCTCTGCAACTTCTCTTCAGAATCTCCCAAAAGCACAGTGTCATCAGCAAAAAGCAACTGTGACATCTCCCACTTTGCATTTGATTCTTTGTCGTTTAACCCCATACTTCTTCCTAAGACCCTCGCATTCACTTCTTACAACCCCATCTATAAATATATTGAACAACCACGGTGACATCACACATCCTTGTCTAAGGCCTACTTTTACCGAGAAGTAATCTCCCTCTCTCCTAGACACTCTAACCTGAGCCTCACTATCCTCATTAAAGCTCTTCACTGCTTTTAGTAACCTAACCCCTATTCCATACACCTGCAACATCTGCCACATTGCCCCCCTATCCACCATATCATACGCCTTTTCAAGATCCATAAATGCCACAAAAACCTCTTTACCCTTATCCAAATACTGTTCACCTATATGTTTTACTGCAAACACTTGGTCTACACACCCCCTACCTTTCCTAAAGCCACTTGTTCATCTGCTATCCTGCTCTCCGTCTTACTCTTAATTCTTTCAATAATAACTCTACCATACACTTTACCTGGTATACTCAACAGACTTATTCCCCTATAATTTTTGCACTCTCTTTTTTCCCCTTTGCCTTTATACAAAGGAACAATGCACGCTTTCTGCCAGTCCCTAGGTACCTTACCCTCTTCCATACATGTATTAAATAATAGCACCAACTACTCCAAAACTATATCTCCGCCTGCTTTTAACATTTCTACCTTTATCCCATCAATCCCAGCTGCCTTACCCCCTTTCATTCTACCCACTGCCTCACATACTTCCCACACACTCACAACTGGCTCTTCCACACTCCTACAAGATGTTATTCCTCCTTGCCCTATACACGAAATCACAGCTTCCCTGTCTTCATCAACATTTAACAACTCAAAATATTCCCTCCATCTTCCCGATACCTCTAACTCTCCTTTTAATAACTCTCCTCTCCTATTTTTAACTGTGAAATCCATTTGTTCCCTAGGCTTCCTCAACTTATTAATCTCACTCCAAAACTTTTTCTTATTTTCAACAAAATTTGTTGATAACATCTCACCCACTCTCTTATTTGCTCTCTTTTTACATTGCTTGATCACTCTCTTAACCTCTCTTTTTTTCTTCATATACTCATCCCTCCTTGCATCACTTCTACTTTGTAAAAACCTCTCATATGCTAACTTTTTCTCCCTTACTACTCTCTTTACATCATCATTCCACCAATCGCTCTTCTTCCCTCCTGCACCCACTTTCCTGTAACCACAAACTTCTGCTGAACACTCTAACACAACATTCTTTAACCTACTCCATACATCTTCGACCCCATTGCCTACACTCTAGCCCATCTATCCTCCAATAGTTGTTTATATCTTACCCTAACTGCCTTCTCTTTTAGTTTATAAACCTTCACCTCTCTTTTACTTATTGCTTCTATTTCCCATCTACCCTTTACTCCCACTTTAGCTACAACTAAAAAGTGATCTGATATATCTGTGGCCCCTCTATAAACATGTACATCCTTAAGTCTACTCAACAGTCTTTTATCTACCAAGACATAGTCCAACAAACTACTGTCATTACGCCCTACATCATATCTTGTATACTTATTTATCCTCTTTTTCTTAAAATATGTATTACCTATAACTAAACCCCTTTCTATACAAAGTTCAATCAAAGGCCCATTTTCATTTACACCTGGCACCCCAAACTTACCTACTACACCCTCTTTACATGTTTCTCCTACTTTGGCATTTAGGTCCCCTACTACAATTACTCTCTCACTTGGTTCAAAAGTTCCTATACATTCTCTTAACATCTCCCAAAATCTCTCTCTCTCTCCTCTACACTCCTCTCTTCTCCAGGTGCATACACGCTTCATCATCATTTAGACCAGATCTTTGGTAAGATGGGGAAGGAAGAAGGATAGGTAAGGATGGAAATTGGGAAAAAATGGGGAGTGAGTGTGGAGGAAGGATAAAAAAGGTAAGTGGCCCAACCACTTTGGTGCATAATATATGTGTGTTTAGTGGTATATCAAGGTAATATATCAGAAAGGGCATAACATTTACCCAACAGTGTCACATAGGTATAACAAAGTTATAGTTGCATGACTCTGTATCGGTATAGGGAATACTAAGTGCAATTTTTTTTTTTTTTTTTTTTAAATTGCTGGACTTGAGTTCAAGGACGATAGCAGGGCGAGTGATGGTGAGTGATGGTTATAACTGCTATCTAGAAATGCTGGCCGGCTTGCTTTGCAAAGGTGGTGTCCAACATTTGTATTATTGACACTGATATAATTGGATGTAATGGCTGTGAATTTAAAACAGAAATCACCAGAACTTGGGTTAGAAGTGATGTCAATACACATAAAAAGGTTCTGGTGTCACCCATTCATCTGGATCGTCTGGAAGGTCACTCAAGATCTTGGGTCTTTGAAAATCATCTTTATGTATAAATCTTCTCACTCTCTGGTGGAGGGTCATCCTTTGAGTTCTATGAGGAGCTGCGTTAATAACGTAATCTGTGGTATTGGCAAAATAGGTAGGATGTTCTCTGTCTGGGAGATACAATTCTTGCATGGAATAAAATTGACTCTTCGTCAACTGATCAAGCCGAACATTCATTGCAACAATGTCTTGTTGAACATGTAGATCAGCCATTCGAATGCTATCTCTTCTCCTGGTGCCTGTAATAAAACGGAGTGCTTTGTTCTGGACTCGTTGTAGTTGAAGCATGTTTGTTTTTGTTGTTAATGACAAAGGCACACATGGATATTCAAGTAAGGGTCTTATCATCATCTCATACAGGTGTTTTTTCACGTGAGATGGAGCTGATTGAAATCTGAATAGAGTGGCAAGTCGAGCTTTGGCTAAATTTATCTTTTTGGTGACATGGGAAGTGGAGTGAAGTATCCTGTCTATCTCATAACCCAGTATCTTATTAGGATTATGAATGGCTATAGGAATATCTCTGATGGAGATACCCCCTTTATCTTCAATGGTGGAGGAAAAACAACCAATGGTACTGATAAGAACTTTGTCTGGGTTAGTAGTAATACGCCATTTCCTCTCCCAGTTCGCTGTTCTACGTAATTCTGTATTCATTTTTTCTATGACCCTCTCATATTTATATTTACCTGTAACAGGAGTGGACGAAACTACATGAATTACATCATCAGCAAATTGAGTAATAATCGTATCATTATATTCAGGTTGAGGTAGATCATTGACATATATATTGAATAATATTGGGCTAAGACACGAGCCCTGAGGTACACCAGCTGTCGGTGTAAACGGTTCACCTGTCTTACCATTGAAGAAAGGGAAGATTTTCCTTTTAGTGAGGAAGTTGTAAATAAAGCGAAGAAATGTCCAATTGTGATCAGGGAGGTCAATCAGTTTGAAAATGAGGCCATCATGCCATAGGTTGTCAAAGGCTTTATGAACATCTCTGGTAGCACTAAGGGCCAGATTGCCCTGATTCCGCAGGCTGGCAACAGCATCATAAATTATATTTATGGCATGTTGGGTCCCTCTATGAGTGCACATGTTGGGTCCCTCTATGAGTGCACATGTTGGGTCCCTCTATGAGTGCACATGTTGGGTCCCTCTGTGAGTGCACATGTTGGGTCCCTCTATGAGTGCACATGTTGGGTCCCTCTATGAGTGCACATGTTGGGTCCCTCTATGAGTGCACATGTTGGGTCCCTCTATGAGTGCGGAAACCAAACTGTTTCTCAGTAAAAAGGTGATTGTATTCCATGTAATAATTTAGTCTATTAGCAATAATCTTCTCAAGGACTTTAACCATGACCTCTAATAACGAAATAGGTCTATAATTATCAGGTTTATGGACATCTTTATTTGGTTTGGGAATAAAAATCATCTTCGCTGTTTTAAGAGCAATTGGAAAATGTCCAGAGGCCAGTATGGCATTAAAGATGTTAACCAGAGTTTCTTTACAATTCCTAGGTAAGTATTTTACTTGCTTGACAGTAATGCCTGATAAACCCGGTGCTTTGTTCCGCATTTTACCTATAACTTGACTCATTTCTCTGAGGGAGATTGGTCTAGTGAGAGGATGATCCTCTTCAAGAGAAGATATATCAATCAGCGGGAGCGGTTGGAGATCATCTAGGTTGTCATCTCTCCAGGCATTAACCCATTGATAGTGGGTGTTATTGAATCTTCTACTCGTATTGTGTGTGAAAATTTTCTCCCACACCTCACCCATCAAATTAACTTGATCTTGTGGGTCATCTAATTTTAAGGTAATTTCTTTATCATCTTCGTCAGGAAAAATATATGTAAGATAATTAGCAGCCTTATGTTTAGCCCCTAAAAGCTGACGAATCTTGCTCCAAAACTTTTCTGGTTGACGTTTATACTGGTTTGCTTGTTGAACAAGATGTTTCCACAATTCGTTCTTATGTTGGGAAATCAAAGTAATTAGTTCTCTCCTCAACATCAGCAGTACAGCCCGAGTTGGCTGACTTGTGAGTAGATGTCTGTTACATTCAGTTTGATAATTCTTCATGTAGTCGCGTATTTCGGAAGTAGGTTTATATTGCTGGTATATTTTTGATGTTGTTGTTTGACAAGTTGCATGTGTTGCCTCTAGTATACGATCATGCAAAGAGTGTAATGCATCATCGATTTTATTGAGCGGCTGGCCATCAAGTGAGATGGTATCATCATGGCCAAGGAATTCCCTGAATGGGTAAAATCCCAGAGAGTTTAAATTAATTTTTGGAGGAGTGGGAATCCGAAACGGTGTCGCCTGCAGAGTGATGACAACTGGGATGTGATCAGAACCCACATTGCCACCAGGGAAGACCCTGCAGTGGTAGAGGTCACAATCTCTATTGGTCAAGACTATGTCAGGTGTCCCTGGACGGTGGCCTACAAATGTCACCCCTTTGATTTCCGACTCCACAGTTGAAAAGTGCAGGATGATGGGCATTAAAATCACCAGCTAGGAGAGTGGGAACATTTCTACTAAGTAACCCATTCTAGGGGATAGAGGCTATATATGACTGCCGAGGAGGAAAATAGGCCGTAGCAACTATTAACGGACCATAAGAGGTCGTCAGTTCTACAGCAAGAATGTTGTCTTCATCAAAATGTATGGGGCGAAATGCATGCCCTAGTTTAACTAGGATGGCCACTCCACTGAAGGGTCCTTTTCATTTCTCTATATTATAATACCCACATAACTTAATATGTTGGTCTTCTCTTACAGCTGTCTCATTTAGGAGGATTATATCAGGGTTGTGGTTACACAATTCAACCTCAAGGAGGAAACGGTTAAGGAAATGTTTTATATTAACTTGAAATTTTTTATTCCCATAATTGCATTTAGTTCGTGAATGTCCTGGTGGCTTAGGAATGGTTCCTGAACTGCGAGTGCAACGTCTTTCCGAGTGCACACTCTCTCTACTCGAGTCATCATGGGAAGAAGCGTAGTTTTGAGTAGTTTGTTGCGCATTGACCATGTTCCCTTCCTCACTTGAAATAGAGACCTCTAAAGAAGCATCAGAGTCCTCAGAATCATGAGTTGAGTCAAAACCATGTTCTGATCGCAATGGACTGTCATGGGGAGGAGACATAGGATGGTCCAAGGAAGAGTTCACCAAGTCATTAGAAACATCATGTGGAATGTGTATTAGAGGGTCAGCTTCAGGAGCGGCATTTTGTCACCAGTATCTGGTACCATTACATTGTTGTATCTTAGTGAAGTAGACTGAATTGGTACTGGATCAATCGTTGCAGTAGGTGTGCGAGTGAAAGAAGCAGGTTGCTCATGTCTGGGACTATTGAAGGGCACATATGTCCTTTCCTGAGAAGGTTGATCCATAATCAACTGTATATTATGTGGGATAATTATGGGATCAAACCCATTAGCCACTAACAAGTCATTGAATATGGAGGAACAGAGTTTAACATTGTTTCCAGCAATCTCCTTGGCCAGCATGAAAAGAAGAGGACCTCGCTCTCCAATAGAGGATCCAGGAGATGTTGATTGTGTTTCTGACCTTGGAATCTGGGACACATTGGGGGCAGAAAGGGGTGCTGCAGGAGGGGCAGTAGTCCAAACATTGGAACTGGCAGAGGTGGCTGGAGGAGGCCCAGCATGTCCAGGGAGGTTTGGAAATGATGCTTGAGACATTGTTGGAGGGGCTTGAGCAGTGGGTTTTGCAGAAGTTGCTTGTTTCTTGGCCTCTAGAATTTTCTGAATGGTATCTTTCCTAGCAGGACAATTTGGGGAAACAGCATGATGTTTCCCATGGCAAAGGACACACTTGGGGTTATTATTATTATCACAAACTTTGAAAAGATGCTCACCAGAGCATATACTGCAAACACGTGTTTGTTTGCCACATTTGCTTGAAGTATGTCCAAACTCATAGCATTTAAAACATTGCATAACCTGGACATATCTCTCCAGAGATATTTGATCAGGAGGGCATCTGGTACCAGAGTATTTAAATCCATGTTGACACAAGAATTTGGCTTCATCTGGAGTTTGCAGGATTAATTTAGGTGAAAATCGATTGCTGGAAGGCTTAGAAAATTTGTATGCCTTGAGCACTGTAATTTCCGGGTTTTCGCTATTAAGGTCTGCAATGTGTTGTTCTGGAGAGCAGTCCCGCAAAAAACTATTGATTCGTGCTACAAAGACAGTCCTTTGGGCTTGATAACTCTCAGGAGGAATGGGGATAACTCCCAGAGTCTGTAATTTGTCAACAACATCAGGCTTGAGTAGCTGAAGTAGTTCTTCCTCAGAAGAGAGAAGCAGTACTGCACCAGTGCCAGTAGTAAAAAGATCAACTGGTGCAACCGTGGAATTAGAGCAAATACATTGCAATATATCCTGCTTAGATTTCAGGTTGTCTGGAACCCGTATCCTCACTCGTATTCGTGTCATGATGTGTGGGAAGGTACATCACACACACAACAGTTGCCTTAAAAAAAGCAAAACTTTCCTGAGTGTCAGACCTAAACAACCTAAGTCAGCTGACTTATGAAGGTCAGCCCCTAACGACAGCCTACCCTCGAGCAGTGAGGGGGACAACCTACCCTCGAGCAGTGAGGGGGACAGCCTACCCTCGAGCAGTGAGGGGGACAACCTACCCTCGAGCAGTGAGGGGGACAGCCTTCCCTCGAGCAGTGATGGGGACAGCCTACCCTCGAGCAGTGAGGGGTACAGCCTTCCCTCGAGCAGTGAGGGGGACAGCCTACCCTCGAGCAGTGAGGGGGACAGCCTACCCTCGAGCAGTGAGGGGGGCAGCCTACCGTCGAGCAGTGAGGGGGACAGCCTTCCCTCGAGCAGTGAGGGGGACAGCCTACCCTCGAGCAGTGAGGGGGACAGCCTACCCTCGAGCAGTGAGGGGGACAGGGCCCAAGACAAAGATCGACCGGATTTTAAAAAACCACACGGGCTACTGGATTGTCAAAATGTCTTGTGTTAACTCAACAAAGACGAAGTTGCCGAAAAAGAAGAAGATAGGAAAGTCAGAAGGACAGCAGTGTAAAAAGTGTGTGTGTATGGGCCAGTGTAAATGTTCAGGTGGGGGAGGATGGGGGGAGGGGAGGAGAGGGGAGGAGAGGGGGGAACAAGCAAGCTTATCACCGCCTTACCCTCTTGAAGGGATGGTGCTCTTGAAGGGATGGTGCTCTTGAAGTGATGGTGCTCTTGAAGGGATGGTGCTCTTGAAGGGATGGTGCTCTTGAAGGGATGGTGCTCTTGAAGGGATGGTGCTCTTGAAGGGATGGTGCTCTTGAAGGGATGGTGGTCTTGAAGGGATGGTGGTCTTGAAGGGATGGTGCTCTTGAAGGGATGGTGCTCTTGAAGGGATGGTGCTCTTGAAGGGATGGTGCTCTTGAAGGGATGGTGCTCTTGAAGGGATGGTGCTCTTGAAGGGATTTTATAAACTTGATTTAATTTTTATAAACTTGATTTAATTTAAGTTGTTTTACTCTGTCTTCAATATTCAGCATATCCAATTGTTGTAATTCATCCTGGCCTACATGCTCTCTTGGACCCAGGTCCAGGATGAATCTTACCATTTTGTTCTGGGTGATTTGCAGCTTATCTTTCAGTTTTTTGTCAAGGCAGAGTACCATGAAGAGCAAGCATAGTCCATATGACATTGTATAAGGGCTAGACATAGGGTCCTGCGAGCCTCAGTAGGTAGACACTGTGCTTGTCTGTAGAGGAACTTCAGTCTGACATTCGCTTTCTTTACTACACTGTTCCCTATCAATTCTCCTGACATGCATGGGTCAAAGGGGATTCCCAGATATTTTACTGAGGAAACTGAAGTGATGGGTTTCCCATTACACCGGACATTAAAATTATTTACACTGCTCAGTTTATATTTCGTGCCAAAGAGTATGGCTTCTGTTTTCCCGAGGTGTAATCTTACTGACAAGTAAAATGATATGTGTGTGAAATTAGACACATATGCAACACTTGGGTATCTTTATTGAGGAAACGTTTCGCCACACAGTGGCTTCATCAGTCCAATACAAAGTAGAAAGGAGTAAGAAGAGGAGGAGTTTGAGGTAATCAGTCCCTCGGCCTGGAATCGATGTGTTCAGTCCATCAATCTTGAAAAAAGTACAGCATAGGGCAAATAGAAGTTGCTTATATACTGTAGACAGGTGAGACGAAGCAGCAGGAGGCGGGGTCATAGTGGTATCATCCACTAGTCGAAGTAGGTCCTTGTGCAAAGGTTTGGACAAGTGTTGAAGAATCCATTTGTATCAAGATCCCAAGATGTTGCTGTGTCAGACAGGATGTAGATGAATGGTTCAAAGAACCGACAAGTTGTTAAATTAGACACGTATGCAACACTTGGGTATCTTTATCTCATTATCCACTGATCTACCCCAGCATCCACTGATCTTCCCCAGCATCTACTCAACTACCCAAGCATCAACTAATCTACCCCAGCATCAACTGATCTACCCCCACAACCACTGATCTACCCAGCATCCAGTGATCTATCGCAGCATCCAGTGATCTACCCCAGCATCCAGTGATCTACCCCAGCAGTCACTGATCTACCACTGATCTACCCCAACATCCACTAATCTACCCCAGCAGTGACTGACCTATCCCAGCATCCACTGACGTGCCCCAGCATCCAGTGATCTACGCCAGCATCTACTGATCTACCCTAGAATCCACTGATCTACCCCAACATCCAGTGATGTACCTCAGCATCCTTTGATCTACCCCAGCATCAACTGATCTACCCCCTCAACCACTGATTTACTCCAGCATCTAGTGATCTATCCCAGCATCCAGTGATCTATCCCAGCAGTCACTGATCTACCATAGCAACCACTGATCTTCCCCAGCATCCATTGATCTACCCCAGCAGTCACTGATCTACGCCAGCAGTCACTGACCTACCTCAGCATCCAGTGATCTACGCCAGCATCTACTCAACTACCAAAGCATCAACTGAACTGCCCTAGAATCCACTGATCTACCCCAACATCCAGTGATGTACCTCAGCATCCTCTGATCTACCCCAGCATCAACTGATCTACCCCCTCAACCACTGATTTACTCCAGCATCCAGTGATCTATCCCAGCATCCACTGATCTACCATAGCAACCACTGATCTTCCCCAGCATCCATTGATCTACCCCAGCAGTCACTGATCTACCCCAGCAGTCACTGATCTACCTCAGCATCCAGTGATCTACGCCAGCATCTACTCAACTACCAAAGCATCAACTGATCTGCCCTAGAATCCACTGATCTACCCCAACATCCAGTGATGTACCTCAGCATCCTCTGATCTACCCCAGCAGCCACTGACCTGCCCCAGCATCATCTATGGAGGTTCCTCAGTACAGGTTAAATAATCATCTTGGGATACAACCTGATTTCCTCGCCATCTACAGATGTTTCTCCTCCATTATCACAGCCAGGTAATAATTATAATTAAAGGGAGAAATAATTGTACAAAGTGAATTGATGATGGTTAATTTAATATATGTTAATAACCATAAGGTTTCCAAAATATTCTACGTTAGTGCAACTAGTATGTTTATATTTAAACATATATTTTTAATATAAGAAATATAATACACGTTTTTTCTGCCTACAATATATTATATAGGTGTTTTTTCGTTTTTGAACAATTTAATATATCTTTTCAAACTTAAGAAACACCTAAAACTTAGATTTATTTCTTAAAAAACAATTTAACATTACTATAATTGTTATGTAATTCTAATATACAAAACAGAAGAAGGCTAAAATATTATTGTTTACGTTCTAGAAAAAAAAAAGTTTTTGACGAGTAACTAATATATTTTATTTTATTTAGTCATTTAACCCACATACAGTATTTAAGATAATTTCCAAAATAGTATCATAAAGTTTGAAGTGTCAACAAAGATACAATAGCTGGTTTTATTATAGATAACACTGAGGAATTGTACAATAATACATGTCAAGTTATTTATCTTTTATTATTAAAATTAAGTTAGTTTTGAATTTACGTACCTCAAAAGTATTTTATAAGACTGTACAAAGTTGTTTTTTAGGGTCGATCACCATGCCCAGCCCTTCTAGGGCAGGGTAGGTGCCAAGGCTGGAGCTTGCTACCATCTGCAGCTCGCAAGCCTGTCCTTCCCGTCAGCCTCCTTTGGGCGGGGAAGATGGCAGACCAGAGAGGCCTAGCTTCTCCCTACCTGCCCCATGCTGGTGGGGAATGTGGCTAGGCCTGGGGACAGTTGGTCCCAACGATGAGGGGGTACTTGTACCTCCTCCCATGGGAGACATATGTCTCTGATACTCCCACGACAGGGAGGTGGAGGAGGTGTTGATTCACCGGGAATTCTCCCGGCCCGGGTCTTTACCAGATGGCGACCCTGCTCCAACTCCCTGGCGGGGGAGTATCAGAGACCTATGTCTCCCATAGGAGGGCGTACCCCTCAGTGGTGGGACCAACTGGACCCAGGCCTAGCCACATTCGCCACCAGCATGTGGCATAGAGGTACTAGATAGATGCTAGGCCTCTGGTTTGCCAGCTTCCCTAACGGGAAGGGCAGGTTTACGAGCCGCAGATGGTAGCAAGCTCCAGCCTTGGCACCTACCCTGCCCTAGAAGGGCTGGGCATGGTGATCGACCACTGCATCTGGAATAGACCCGGGTCAGGAGAATTTCCAGGGAATCAACACCTCCTATAACAGACACCCTCCCACGGGCCCACACAGGGAAGGGAACACTTCCAGGAGCCCTCCTGAGGCGGGGAAGGTGCCAGAGCAGAAGCTTGCTACTACCTGCAGCTCCCAAGACTGCTATTGACAGACCAGAGGCCTAGCTTCTCCCTACGAGCCCCGTGAGGGCAGGGAACGTGGCTAGGTCAAAAAAAGAGGAGGTACTTGTGCCTCCTCCAATGAGACATAGGTCTCAGACACTCCCAAGACAGGGAGCCAAGGCCGGGTCACCATCTGGAAAAGACCCGGACAGGGAGAAACGGCGAGTCTACAACAACAACAGCAATACAAGTACATGTACACCCAGGATGCCACCCTCACCACTCCACTAACACCCTGGATGCCACCCCTCACCAAGTCCACTAACATCTAGTATGCCACCCACACCAGTCGACTAACACCCAGGATGTGACTCACACTAGTCCACTAACACCCAGGATGCGATCCACACCAGTCCACTAACACCCAGGATATGACTCACACCAGTCCACTAACACGCAGGATGCGATGCACACCAGTCCCATTACACGCAGGATGTGACTCACTCCAGTTCACTAACACCCAGGATGATCCACTGATCTACCCCAGCATCCACTGATCTTCCCCAGCATTCATTGATCTTCCCCAGCATTCACTGATCTACCCCAGCATCCACTGATTTACCCCACCATTAACTAATCTACCTCAGCATCTACTGATCAACCCCAGCATTCACTGATCTACCTCATCATTCACTGATCTACCTCAACAATCACTGATCTACCCCAGCATCAACTAATCTACCTCAGCAACCACTGATCTCTTCCAGTATTCACTGATCTATCCTAGCATCAATTAATCTACCCCAGCATCCACTGATCTACCGCAGTAGTCACTGATAGACCCCAGCATCCACTGATCTTCACCCAGAATGAACTAATCTACCCCAGCATCCACTGATATACCCCAGCAGTCACTGAGAGACCCCAGCATTCACTGATCTTCAACAGCAGTCACTCATCTACCCCAGCATCGACTGATCTACCCCAGCATCAACTAATCTACCCCAGCATTTACTGATCTACTCCACTATTCACTGATCTACCCCAGCATCCACTGATCTACCCCGGCAACAACTGACCTACCCCAGCATCCACTGATCTACCACAGCATCCATTAATCTACCACAGCATCAACTAATCTACCCCAGCATTTACTGATCTACCACACCATTCACTGATCTACCGAAGCATCCACTGATCTACCCCAGCAACAACTGACCTACCCCAGCATCCACTGATCTTTCCCAGCATCAACTAATCTACTCCAGCATCAACTAATGCACCCCAGCATTCACTGATCTACCCTAGCATCCACTGTTCTACCCCTAGAAGTCACTGATCTACCCCAGCAGTTCGTGATCTATCCCAGCATTCACTAATCTATCCCATCATCAACTGCTCTACCCCAGCATCCACTGATCTACCCCAGTATCAACTAATCTATGCCAGCATCCACTGATCTGCCCCAGCAGTCACTTATCTACCCCAGCATTCACTGATCTACCCTAGCATTCACTGATCTTCCCAAGCATTCACTGATCTACCCCAGCAGTCCCTGATATATCC
>WNWK01047132.1:0-14051 GCA_009830355.1 Cherax destructor | reverse complement strand
TCCTGAAGTCTACTCAACAGTCTTTTATCTACCAATACATAGTCCAACAAACTACTTATCCTCTTTTTCTTAAAATATGTATTACCTATAACTAAACCCCTTTCTATACAAAGTTCAATCAAAGGGCTCCCATTATCATTTACACCTGGCACTCCAAACTTACCTACTACACCCTCTCTGCATGTTTCTCCCACTTTAGCATTTAGGTCCCCTACCACAATTACTCTCTCATTTGGTTCAAAAGTTCCTATACATTCGCTTAACATCTCCCAAAATCTCTCTCTCTCCTCTACACTCCTCTCTTCTCCAGGTGCATACACGCTTATTATGACCCACTTTTCACATCCGACCCTTATTTTAATCCACATAATCCTTGAATTTACACATTTATATTCCCTCTTTTCCTTCCATAACTGATCCTTCAACATTATTGCTACCCCTTCCTTAGCTCTAACTCTCTCAGATACTCCTGACTTAATCCCATTTATTTCTCCCCACTGAAACTCGCCTACCCCCTTCAGCTTTGTTTCGCTTAGGGCCAGGACATCCAACTTCTTTTCATTCATAACATCGGCAATCATCTCTTTCTTATCATCCGCACTACATCCACGCACATTCAGACAACCCAATTTTATAAAGTTTTTCTTCTTCTCGTTTTTAGTAGATTTGTACAGGAGAAGGGGTTACTAGCCCATTGCTCCCGGCATCTTAGTCGCCTCATACGACACGCATGGCTTACGGAGGAAAGATTCTTTTCCACTTCCCCATGGACAATAGAGAAAATAAAAAGAACAAGAGCTATTAAGAAAAAGAAGAAAAACCTAGATGTGTGTATGTATATATATGCATGTGTATGCCAGTGTAGTGTGACCTAAAGTGTAAGTAGAAGTAGCTAGATATACCTGTTATCCAGCGTGTTTATGAGACAGAAAAAAGACACCAGCAATCCTACCATCATGTAAAACAGTTTCAGGTTTCTGTTTCACAGTCACCTGGCAGGACGGTAGTACCTCCCTGGGTGGTTGCTGTCTACCAACCTACTATACAACCTACTATACAACAAATTTCCAAGAAAGTCTCAAAGACAGTGGGAATACTATCCAAGATACGGTACTATGTTCCACAACCAGCTCTCCTTACCCTATATCACTCACTCATTTACCCCTACCTCACCTATGGAATCTGCGCATGGGGCTCTACATCAATAACTCATCTCAGACCACTAATAACGCAACAAAAGGCAGCAGTTAGAATGATAACAAATTCACACTCCAGACAACATACTCCACCAATATTCAAAAACCTAAACTTACTCACCATACAAGACATCCATACTTTTTACTGTGCCTATTACATACATAGAACACTCTATGCAAATATTAACCCACCACTCAAACTTCTTACCAATTTTAACAGGACACATGACCATAACACTAGACACAGATCACTCCTCGATGTTCCCCGTGTCCATCTAACACTATGTAAAAACTCAATGCATATAAAAGGCACGAATTCAATACCTGCCATTGCCAAAGAAACCCTGCCTGTACCCCAATTCAAAACGATGCATATAAAAGGCACGAATTCATTACCTGCCATTGCCAAAGAAACCCTGCCTGTACCCCAATGCAAGATAAGTTATCGGACGCAGTAATAGTGAACAGTCCATTCTTTCCCAGTGATATGACCCAAGCAAACAGTAAAGACATTACTTTACAGATCATCAAAGATCAAATGAACGTAAATGTACCAGTGACAGATATAAAAGAAGCACGATTACTAGGTTCCCATGGTAGAAAAAGTGTTATGCTTAGATTCACCACACATGACGGGAAAACAGATCTAATTAGATCATCTATTAAAGCCAGGAAACAAGTATTCATTAATGAGTGTCTGACCAAAAAACGTCAGAACCTCTGGTATAGAATCAGAAGACTTAAGCGAGAGAATAATGATAAAATCCACCAATGTTTCACTCGGGATGGAAAAATTCTAGTGAAAAAAACAAGTGTAGGTCAGTTGTATACTATCACAACTGAGACTGAACTATCAACATTCCTTAGGGATGCAAATATAACAGAGACTGTATAAACACAATGTCCAATACCAAACCCCTACATATAGTGTAGTGTATGTTTTGCCCATCTACCTCATTTAAGTATTTGTCTATCCTCTGATGAATATTTTTGACAAATAGTTTTACTTTTATTTTTAAATACATACAATTTTTACTTGTGCCCATTTTTCAACCCACATACCTATATATTTTTATCAGCTTACTTGCTTAGAATTTATAAGTTCTATTAATTACCTTATTTGCCAAAAATTGTACTTATCTTTTAATATTTTTAATACTAATAAATTTTACTTTTGTACACTTCTATACACTTTAGCACTTATCTCTCTTTTAATAATTAACTTTGATTTTCATTATATTGCCTTTAATAAATTCTATAATCACAACTAGTGCAATACTGAATCTTAATATTTGTTCCATTATAAATTAATATTAATCATAGTAACTTTCCAACCAGTTCTATTAGCTAGTTAAATAATAAATCAATTACACTGTAAAGATATATCCTAAACCTCTGTGACTTCTATTCAAAAGTCTGTTAATCCAATTAGCTAGAAAAATCAATTGATCAGATATCATATCTTTAAGTCTAGCATTATTCATTGTTCTTAATCTTTTCAGAATCACACTCATATATAAACTTTTGTTTAATTAATTAACTTACTCAGGTGCTAACTCAGGTGCTATAGTTTTAGATTCTTATTAGCTGTAAATTGACTACCTTAGCTCATTCTTTTCATTTTTGTAAACATATTTAACGTACTAACTCACGTGCCAAGAAATCCTTTTGCATTGTCCTATTCTTAGGTCTACTTGTGTTGTTCTAATTTTAAGTTTAATTATAGAATCACACTAAATCTTATGATTCCAAACATTGATCCTGAAATCAACCTTCTATTAAATGACTTACATGAACCTAACAACAATTGTCATTACTACACAGCAGAACAGGCTAAAACACTACTCAAATCCAACAATAACATAACTATCTTTAATTACAATGTCAGATCTTTAAGCAAACATTTTGATGACCTCACTGCATTATTAAACTCACTTCAGGCCAGTATGTCCATCATTGTTCTCACTGAAACTTAGTTAAAGCCTCATAATATAGATATCTATGCCATTCCTGGTTACACAGCCATACACAATTGTCGGCCAGACCAACAAGGAGGTGGCACAGCTATGTTCTACTCAGACCAGCTTGAATGTACAGTGGTACCTCGACTTACGATGGTCCCCAAACTCACCCTTTTATGTAAGTTTATTTTTTTAAATGCTTTTTTAAGTGTAATTTTGGGGGTCTAAAAGGACTAGTCTATTTTACAACATTTCTTAAGGAGATAAATTCGTTTGGTAATGGCACTTGAACAGCATTCTGGAATGAAAAAATATCGTAAGTCGAGGTACCACTGTATTAACAATACTTGCACAAGAGATGAACATGGAGAATATATAATAGCTAAATTTAAATCCAAATATCTACAAAAACCTCTCACATTTATAAACATCTATAGATTACCACAGTCAAACATTCAGCAATTTAGTGAAAAATTAGGAAGTATGATTACTGATGCACACATGAACAAAGACCACTTAATCCTCACAGGCGACTTCAATATAAACCTCCTACAAGATCAGGACCCACTAGTAACTGAATTCACAAACACTATGAGCAACTGCTTGCTGCTCCCGACAATAACAAAACCTACGAGAATCTCTGAGACCTGTGCCTCTCTATTAGACCATATCTGGACTAACACCATATCCCCATTAAAATCAGGCATAATCACAGACAATACCACTGACCACTACCCGACCTTTCTCATAACAAATCTCGGAAAATTACCACTAGAGACTACTAAAGTTACCTTCAGACTACATAATGAAACAGCTATAAATAGCTTTATAACAGCTATGACAAACATTGACTGGCAAACAGAAATAGACAACTTCCCAGATACTGACTTATGTATTAATAATTTTCTTAAAAAGACCCAATACCTCTATAATAAGCACTGCCCTAAAAAAACTAAACAAATCACAACTAAAAGATTAAATAGTCCCTGGCTAACCCCCAGCATACTCAAGTCCAATAATATAAAGCACCTATATCTCAACTACTCAAACCCATACTTTTTGCAGATGACACTACATACGTTATCTCTCACCCAAGCCCAGACACACTAGCCAACACTGCAAATACTGAATTGCAGAAAATATCTACCTGGATGATGACATACAAACTTACTCTCAATATTGATAAAACCTATTTTATCCAGTTTGGGAACAGAGCTGCAAACGCACCACTTAACATAATGATAAACGGGTCCCCTATCGCAAAACTCACAGAGGGAAAATTCTTAGGAATACATCTTGACAGTGGCCTCAAATTTCAGACACACATACAACAAATCTCCAAGAAAGTCTCAAAGACCGTGGGGATACTATCCAAGATACGGTACTATGTTCCACAACCAGCTCTCCTTACCCTATATCACTCACTCATTTACCCCTACCTCACCTATGGAATCTGCACATGGGGCTCTACATCAATAACTCATCTCAGACCACTAATAACACAACAAAAGGCAGCAGTCAGAATGATAAATTCTCACTCCAGGCAACATACTCCACCAATATTCAAAGACCTAAACTTACTCACCATACAAGACATCCATACTTTTTACTGTGCCTATTACATACATAGAACACTCTATGCAGATATTAACCCACCACTCAAACTTCTCCTTACTAATTTTAACAGGACACATGACCACAACACTAGACACAGATCACTCCTCGATGTTCCCCGTGTCCACCTAACACTATGTAAAAACTCAATGCACATAAAAGGCACTAAAATTTGGAATTCATTACCTGTCATTGCCAAAGAAACCCTACCTGTACCCCAATTCAAAACGATGCTAAAAAACCACCTTCTCACCCAAAGCTAATTGCTCCATATCAACCATTCCCAGCAAAGTAGAATAATCACTTAACGTAAAACCTGACTTTAAAGTCAATGTAATGTATGAATGGACGAATGAATGAATGTAAAACCTGTTATGAATAATACTTACTTAGCTAATTATTCCCACAACACTTACATTATAATGACCACGTAAACTAACTGCAATGCAATTAATTGTTTTAAATTGTTATCTCACTCAATTAGTTGCATTGCTGCAAAAAATTGCTACAATTAATTGATATGTTCAACTTAGATTCAAACTTTAAAACTTAGATATGCAACTTTACTTATTTTATAATTTATCAACCATAACTTTTTATTATTTTATTATTATTATTGCTTTGTTTAATCTGATTTAATTAATTTTATAATGAAGACAAAAGTACAAAACTATGTTCAAATTTCATAGCTTAACCCTTTCAGGGTTATTGACGTACTAGTACGGCTTACGCGCTGGGGTTATTGACGTACTAGTACGCATAAATTCTAGCGCCTTCAAATTAAGCGCGAAATGGCTGGTAGGCCTAGTGGTGAGAGAATGGGTCTGCGTGGTCAGTGTGCGCAGTAGGAAAAAATCGGGAGCCAGTGGTGCATTGTGGGAACGCCATGTTAGTACACATTTTTCACCATGCCGGGCGGTAGAAACTCCTCACTCCTCGGCGAATTGGGACTCTTTTGTTCCCCAGTGACAGTTCTAACACCGATGGGAGTGTCAGTGGTGATGAGTTTCAAGGTTTTGAGGCAGTTGTGACCGAAACTAATGATCATAATACCGGTAATATTGAGGAAAACCCAGACGACCCTCAGCCCTCCACCTCCGGTGCTGTGGCATCTTGTTCACGCTCAATTGTACCAGAACGAAAGAGGAAACTGTTATTTACTCATATCCCAGACTCTGATGTGAGCAATGGTGATGATAGTGATAGTGAATATGAACTCCAAGCTCTTCAAAACAGTTCCAGTAGCGAGAGTGGTGTGGAATATTCTCCAGTGAAGCGTCAGTATATACGACGGTATATGCAATCTGGTAGCGTGCCATATGCTGTTCCAAGGGAAGGAGTACATCTCGGAGTACATCCCGTGGGGTACAACAGGAAGTGATAGTGAAAATGACAATGATAGCGTTGCAATTGGAATGAGAAATGCGCAGCATCTGTTAGTGGTAGTGGTGGTGGTGCCAGGCGCGAGGCACCAGCAGTGGACCATGCTGGCACCGCGCCGCTGAGTCAGCTCAGCTACAACAAAGGCAACCCTCACCCACCCACCAACCCCCACAACCACAACCTCCACTCCCACAACCCCACAACCTCCACAACCCCACAACCACCTGTAAATATCCAGTACCCACCAGCAGACCGCACCTGGGATTGGCAAGCAGCTGACAATTTTATTCCCAGTCCCCATCAGTTTGATGAAAGTCAATGTGGAATACGCCCATCTTGTCCACTTGGGAACAATGCCAGTGAACTGGAATGCTTTGAATTATTCTTTGATGAACCTCTGATGGATATTATTGTCAGGGAAAGCAACAGATACTACGAGTACACCATGGCAAACACAATACTTTCACCAACATCACGCCTCAACAGGTGGAAAGAGACAACTGTGGCTGAGATGTACTTGTTCTTTGCCACAATAATGCTTATGCCTCATGTTTATAAGCACAGTGTCAAATCATACTGGTCGACAGACCGCCTGATTGCAACACCAGGTTTCAGTGATATAATATCAGTGAATCGATTTGTGCTACTGCTGAGGATGCTTCACTTTTCAGACAAAACCACCCCTGACAGAAACGACAGGTTATATAAGATTAGAAATGTGTTTCTGTATCTGAAAGAGAAATTCAATATGCATTTTTATCCCTTCAGGAAGCTTGTTATTGACGAGTCACTGATTCTGTTCAAAGGTAGACTGTCATTCAAGCAGTATATACCAAGCAAGAGGAAACGCTTTGAGTATAAAGTTGTTTGTGCTTTGTGATTGCTCCAGTGGTATTGTATTGGATATTATTGTGTACACCGGAAGTTATACATTGCAAGATACCAGGAGGTTATTGGGTATCTCTGGTGATGTGGTTAGAACAATGATGGAACCATATCTTGGTAAGGGGCATATATTATATACTGATAACTGGTACACAAGCCCTTTACTCAGTGATTTTTTGCGAGTGAACTTGACAGATGTGTGCGGTACAGTGCGTGGAAATCGTAAGCATATGCCTAGGTTCAGTGCAGGCACTCGTAGAGGTCAGGTGCAAGCGTTTGCTGCCAATGACATCATGGCATTTCGGTGGCATGACAAACGAGATGTCACACTGTTGTCATCTATTCATCCTAACGAAATGACAGACACTGGCAGGCTGAATAGAGAGACCGATGAACCCATTCTAAAACCTGCAGCTGTGATTGACTACACTCTCAATATGCGCTTAGTGGACAAATGTGACATGCAAATTGGGTTTGCTGATTGTGTTCGCAAGAGTTACAAGTGGTACATAAAACTCTTTTTCACATTCTGGACATTACCATGCTCAATGCTTATAATATCTATAAGTTGAAGACCACAAACAAACCACCATATGGCGATTTTTGTTTATCTGTCATCAGACAAATAATATTCAAGTACCAAGGAGCAACACCTGCAATAGAAACACGCCCAACACCAAGTCATCAACACCTACCCTCTCGTCTGAGGCTTGGTGGTGAACACTTCCTAACAAAACTGCCTGCTACTGCTTGCAAGAAAAGGCTCAGAAGAGGTGTTTTGTCTGTGCACATACAAAAACGCCCACAACAACGCAAAGACACTCATTTTATGTGTGTGGAATGTGAAACACCACTGTGCATGGAACCATGTTTCAGAGACTTCCACAGGCTGCAGAACTTCTAGAAACATGTCCAGTGACTCTATGTATGTATATATATGATTGAACAATATAAATAACTAATATTTGTTATTGTAAAATTTGTAAATACATTGTGTAAACAAATTAGTGAAAGAAACTTCATGTGAATATTGTGTAATAAATAGCAGTGAATATTTGAAAAACAGCACTTATATTGGTCTCACAGGCCATAAAAGTTATTTGCAACAAAAAACAAAATTCGATCAGAAAGAAGTCCAAGAAAGAAAAAATATTACCGGGTGACCGGCAGTCGCGATGTTGCGACACCGGCTCCATTTTCGCCAACTTCAAATCTCTATATCTCGGTGAGTATTGATCGCAAAAATGTATTTTTAGCCTATTAGATTTAGAAAAAAAAACTCTATCATTTCATAAGAAAAAATAATTTTTTTTTTTTTGAAATTCATGGACCCTGAGAACGAGATTCGGAGACCCCCCTTGGACCCTGAAAGGGTTAAATACTCACCTTTACTCATTGTATACTATCTACAAAAATTCTTACAATTTAGTTTTAAGTTAATTTTAAGTCTGCCCAAAATGCCCTGCATACTAGGGGCTTTGGCATGTACACCTCATGTAATCTCAATAACCAAATGTAATTCTTTGTATCATGTCCAAATAAAAATATTATTATTATTATTATTATTAAACGATACTAAAAAACACCTTCTCACCCAAACCTAAATGCTCAATATCAAACATTCCCAACAAAGTAGAATAATCACTTAAATGTAAAAAACTTATTAATCACTTAAATGTAAAAACCTGTTATGAATAATACATACTAAGCTAACTATTTCCATAACATTTACATTATAATGACCACGTAAACTGTAACTGCAATGCAACTAATTGTTTTAAATTGTTATCTCACTCAATTAGTTGCATTGCTGCAATTAATTGATATGTTCAACTTATATTCAAACTTTATAACTTAGATATGCAATTATACTTATTTTATAAATTATCAACCATAACTTTTTACCATGTAATCTACAATTAAGTAGTCCTAAGAATGCCCGCAATGCACAGCATATTAGGGGCTTTTGGCATGTACATCTCATTAATACCTATGTATGTTGTCTATCCAAACATGTATCATTGTACCATGTCTCAATAAAGTATTATTATTATTATTATTATTATTATCCTACCTTCCCTCCTTCCTACCTACCTTCCCTCCTTCCTTCCTTCATTCCTTACTTCTTCCTTCCTTCCTCTCAAATCTTCCTACCTTTCTTTTGGTTTCCTGGGCATTGCTTTCGGTCACAAACTCCTCAAAACCATGAAATTCATCTTTACTGACACTTCCACCTGTGTTAGAACTGTCACTTGGGAAAATATGAGTCCCAATTGCCGGGAGTGAAGAGTTTCTTACCACGAGTCATGTCAAACAAGGCGTACTGAAATGGCATACCCACAATGCAATGTGGGTGCCCCAATTTTTCCTACTGTGCACACTCACCACGCAGACCCATTCTCTCACATGTAGGCCTACCAGCTTTCTCCAGCTCGATTTGAAGGCGCTAGAATTTACACGTATAAGTATGTGACGACCTAGCTGTTAAGACGTATATGTACGTGACCGACCCTCAAAGGGTTGTATAAATAAGAGCAGCCAGTGTACGGAGACTTACCCATGCCTTGTGCTACCTGAGAGTCGAACTTAGGATCTTTACCTATAACTTAAGTGCCCTACCACTGAGGGACTATCTTCCGGAAAATAACTCCTCACTAACAGATAAGGACAAACTGTTTTAAATAGTATTGTGTATACATGTAATGATTATTTTTCAATCTGTCTTCACTGTGCAGCCTCTCCTCACTTAGCGATGTACTCGTTTACCGATGACTCGGACTTGTGACGGGCTCTCTGACTTTACCTTACCTTTACCTTTGAAGAGTTTCAAGAGTTTCTCTACTCTCTGAGCCCAGCCATGGGCCAGGCTCGTCTGGTGCTTGCCTGGTCAACCAGGCTGTTGCTGCTGGAGGCCCGCTGCCCCACATATCTGTCACAGCCTGGTTGATCTGGCACCTGGTGAAGATACTTGTCCAGTTTCCTCTTGAAGGCTTCTACACTTGTCCCAGCCATGTTTCGGATATCTTCTGGTAAGATGTTGAATAGTCTGGGACCCCAGATGTTCGTACAGTGCTCCCTTATTGTCCCCACCGCACCCCTGCTCCTCAATGGGTTTATTTTGCACTTCCTCCCATATCTCTCACTCTAATATGTTGTTATGACAGTATGCAGATTTGGGACTAGGCCCTCGAGTACTTTCCAGGTACAGTGGAACCCCAAGTTTCGGCCACCCTGAGTATCGGCGGCTTCGAGTTTAGATCCCTTTTTTCGGCTAAATTTTGTCCCGAGTTTCACACTGTGCCCAGTGTTTCGACCGCGTACCAGACCTGTCCGCCTGCCCTCTCCTGCACGCCTCCCTGCACAGCCATCGTGAGTCAGTCTGGCTTTGTTTCTCCTCGAGTGAACATTACATTATATACTAGGCATTTAAAGTGCCCTATAGTGATAAAATGCATATACAGTACACTCATTACTTACCTTAAAACATTTGTAGTCTTAATGGTCTTAATATAGGGTGAAAGGTGAATAGTATGGTAGGTAGGTATGTAACCCCCATCTGCCTACCCCACCCACAATTATATACTAGGCATTTAAAGTGCCCTAGAGTGATAAAATGCATATACAGTACAGTAGACCCCGAGTAACAGTCTGTCCGAAACCGATTTTTTCGTGTAAAGGTTGCTTTTTAAGGTCAATATTTTTCTCGTGCAGCGGTTTTTACTCGTGTAGCGGTCCGTACCAGACCTGTCCGCCTGCCTGTGCTTGCATGCCTCGCCGCGCAGGAAGTCAGTCTAGCGTTGTTTACACTTGAGTCAACAATACCCAGCGTGCTCTTCCAAACATTCACAATACATTTGTTGTGTTTATTGGTGGTTTAGTGATTGTCACTGTGAAATAAGTCACCATGGGACCAAAAAGTTTTCTAGTGGCACCCCAGTGGTAGCATTCATGCAGGGAGTGTAGCATTCATGCAGGGAGTGTAGCATTCATGCAGGGAGTGTAGCATTCATGCAGGGAGTGTAGCAGGCATGCAGGGAGTGTAGCAGGCATGCAGGGAGTGTAGCAGGCATGCAGGGAGTGTAGCAGGCATGCAGGGAGTGTAGCATTCATGCAGGGAGTGTAGCAGGCATGCATGGAGTGTAGCATTCATGCAGGGAGTGTAGCAGGTATGCAGGGAGTGTAGCATTCATGCAGGGAGTGTAGCATTCATGCAGGGAGTGTAGCATTCATGCAGGGAGTGTAGCATTCATGCAGGAGTGTAGCATTCATGCAGGGAGTGTAGCATTCATGCAGGGAGTGTAGCATTCATGCAGGGAGTGTAGCATTCATGCAGGAGTGTAGCAGGAATACAGGGAGGTAGCAGGCATGCAGGGAGTGTAGCATTCATGCAGGGAGTGTAGCATTCATGCAGGGAGTGTAGCTGGCATGCAGGAGTGTAGCATTCATGCAGGGAGTGTAGCATTCATGCAGGGAGTGTGCAGGCATGCAGGAGTGTAGCAGGCATGCAGGGAGTGTAGCAGGCATGCAGGGAGTGTAGCATTCATGCAGGGAGTGTAGCATTCATGCAGGGAGTGTAGTATTCATGCAGGAGTGTAGCATTCATGCAGGGAGTGTTGCAGTCATGCAGGGAGTGTAGCAGGAAGGCAGGGAGTGGGATTCCCCTTCCAAACACTAACCCCTCCCCCTGTCCTCCCTATCTTCCAGATGCCAGCAACTCTCTTCAATAAAGGTAAGTAAATGTTATTTTAAATGTTGAATTATGAATTTATTACACTACTTTATACATATTTATAATTGTTTTGTGAATGTAAAAGTATAGTTAATCTTTACAAAATTATTTTTGTGAATATTTTGGATGTCTGGAGCGGATTAATTGTATTTACATTATTTCTTATGGGAAATTAAGTTTCGAGTTACGAATTTTTGTGTTGAGGTCTAGCTCCTTTAACGGATTAAGGCTATTAGTCGAGGGACCACTGTACACTCATTACTTACCTTAAAATATTTGTAGTCTTAATGTAGAGTGAGAGATGAATAAACAAACCAGTTGTTTTGTTGTTGTTAGCAGTCTGGACACGAATGGTTTATGTTCAGTCCGTCAAGCCGACTGGAAAACATCTTACAGTGGACCCCGAGTTACGAACACCTCGGAAATCGTACAATTATGTAAGTATAATATTGTAAGTGCTTTTGTAAGTGTATTTTTGGGGGTCTGAAATGGACTAACCTACTTGACATTATTTCTTAAGGGAGTAAATTCGTTGGAATGGCAATTGAGCAGTCATCTGGAATGAATTTTGTTCGTTACTCGGGGTCCACTGTATATTTATGTTAATTTATACAGTGGACCCCCGTGTTCGTTATGCTCCAAACTCGAACAATTATGTAAGTGTATTTGTGTAAGTGCTTTTGTAATGTATTTTTGGGGTCTAAAAGGACTAGTCTAATTTACATTATTCCTTATAGGAATAAATTCGTTTGGTAATGGCACTTAAACAGCATTCTGCAACGAATAAATTACAAAAACCGGAGGTCCACTGTATGTTTATATGTTACGTAGCATGTCTATTATATAATTTTGAAAAAATATCATAGATGGATTAAGCAAAATATCTATATTAACGTGATTATTATTGTGATTATTTTGTGCTATTATTATCATTATTAATATGGCATCTCCAGGACTAATAACACACTGTTAGTGATTTTAATGTGTTCCTGCATGCCAGCACAGGCGCAAGTTGTGGAGTTTAAAGCGGTTAAGTTTAGTGACAAATTGTAGCATTAAGAGTAGGATTAAGAGTGTTGCAATTAAGCGATAGAAAAATGACAAAACGAAATAAACTCCTGATAGCATAAGCCGCTCTGCCTATATTCTGCAAGGTATGTAAATGGTGTCATACACACCAGTTCATTTGTACATTATGGTTTTCTTATGAAAGAAGTGATCTAATGCATTTAGCATTACAAACTCTGTTTTCTCTTATACTAACACGTCTGAAGGAGGAAAGAATGGGAAACGTTTTCATAGCTGGAGCAAGAATGCCCGCCACGACATACGTAATGACATTCCCTTTTTTTCATTCTAGAGTGGATATCAGGTTTTTTATGTTATTTATATTGTTTATTATGTCATATTAGATGAATTAATAGATAAATAAGCCGTAGAGTTGATAATAGCGTCATAAGAACAGTGGACCCCTGGATTACGTCATTATTTCATTCAGAATGCTGTTCAAGTGCCGTTACCGAGCAATTTGTTCCCATAAGGAATAATGTAATTTAGATTAGTCCTTTTAGACCCCAAAATACACTTACAAAAGCACTTACAAAAATAAACTTACATAGTTGTTCGAGTTTGGGCAGTACGTAATCCAGGGTCCACTGTACTATTTTGTCATGCCTCCTGACAGCAGGAACGGATTAATTGGATTTACATTGTTTCTTTGGGAAATATTGCTTCGACTTTAGGCCAAGCTCCTGGAACAGATTACAGCCGAAACTCGGGGTTCCACTGTATATATTATCATGTACAGTGGACCCCGACTAACGAAAGGTTTATATAAGAAAAATTGTGTAACAAAAGCTTTTTTTCGTTCTGCGTGTAACAAAAATTGGCTCGTGTGGCGTTTAGACCTGTCCGCCTGCTCCGCGCCTGCCCTGCGCCTGCACGGACGCCAGTGAACATTTTTACCATTGAGAGAACATTACCCAGCGCTCTTTCAAACATTCACATACATTTGGTGTCATTTTGGTGCTTTAGTGATTGTCACTGTGAAATAAGTCACCATGGGTCCAAAAAGCTTCCTAGTGGCACCCTGTGGTAAAGAGTGAGGAACACCATCGAACTGAAGAAAGAGATTGTTGAAAAATATGAGAGTGGCGTACGTCTGAGTGAGCTTGCCAGGATGTACAAGAAAAGTGCATCTACTATCGGCACTATCCTGGCAAAGAAAGGAGATCAAGGAAGCTAATGTTGCAAAAGGGGTTGATATGTTAACGAAAAAAGATC
>WNWK01047131.1:0-14052 GCA_009830355.1 Cherax destructor | reverse complement strand
GAGGTGAGGATGATCCAGCAAGACTGGACCTAGTATTCACCTTGAGTAGTTCGGACATCGAGGATATCACGTATGAAAGGCCCCTTGGAGCAAGTGATCATTTGGTTCTGCGTTTTGATTATATAGTGGAGCTACAAGTGGAAAGGGGTGCAGGAATAGGAAGGGAGAAACGAAACTACAAAAGGGGGGACTACACAGGCATGAGGAACTTCCTACAAGACGTTCAGTGGGAGAGAGAATTGGCAGGAAAAACAGTAAAAGAAATGATGGAATATGTGACAACCAAATGCGAAGAGGCAGAGGAGAGGTTTGTCCCCAACGGAAACAGAAGTAACTGGAAGACCAGAACGAGTCCTTGGTCCACCCAAAGATGTAGGGGCAAAAACTAAGTGCACTAGAGAATGGAAAAAGTACAGAAGACAAAGGACCCAGGAAAATAAAGAGATTAGCCGAAGAGCCAGACACGAATATGCACAGGTAAAAAGGAAGGCTCAGCGACAATAGAAAAATGATATAGCATCAAAAGTCAAATTAAGACACATGTGCAACATCTGGGTGTCTTTATTGTAAACGTTTCGCCATCCAGTGGCTTTATCAATACAAATTCTAGGACATTGTTTGAAGACAGTAGAACTATATACAAAAGATGAGGTAATCAGTCCCTCGGCCTTGTATTGTATACCATTCTTGAACATCAAAAGTCAAGTCTGACCCAAAGCTGTTGTATAGCCACATCAGGAGGAAAACAACAGTCAAGGACCAGGTAATCAGGCTGAGGAAGGGAGGTGGGGAGTTCACAAGAAACGACCAAGAGGTATGTGAGGAGCTCAACATGAGATTTAAAGAAGTATTTACAGAGGAGACAAGAAGGACTCCAGGAATTCAGAATAGGGAGGTATACTAACAAGTGTTGGATGAAATACACACAACCGAGGAGGAGGTGAAGAAGCTGTTATGTGAACTCGATACCTCAAAAGCGGTGGGACCTGACAACATTTATCCGTGGGTCCTTAGAGAGGAAGCAGAGATGTTAATTGTGCCACTAACAAAAATTTTCAACACATCCATTGAAACTGGGCAACTACCTGAGGTGTGGAAGATGGCAAATGTATTCCCAATTTTTAAGAAAGGAGACACACACGAGGCATTAAACTACAGACCTGTGTCACTGACGTGACACATGTCAGTGGTCACGAGTGGTCGCAGTCCCTGAGCTGCTATGGGAATTAGTGTGAAGGGTTAAATCATGGCTAGTTGCTGCAGTGTTTTAAAACGTGGGGGTGAAGGGGGGAGGAAGAAAAGGCTACCAGGAGTGAGGTGCAGTCCAGCACCTGCTACAAGTGGCGAGTGGTTCCCAGTAATGGCAGGAACATCAAAATAAGGAAAGTTAAGAGAGAAAATTTGAAGGTAGGAAATCGCTTCTCTGTTCTTCAGGATGAGTGTACTCCAGTGGCCAGTGAAGGTAAAGGTACTACTTCCCCTGCAAATAGAAGTAAGCGAATTCTTGTGGTAGGTGACTCACAGGTAAGATATATGGACCGTGCTTTCTGTAATAGGAATAGGGAGGTGAGAGAAAGGGTGTGCTTCCCTGGAGCTGGTGTTGGAGACATAGTCAACAGGTTGGATAATATCATGTAAGGTAATGGGAACAAGCCCATTATCTGTCTCAGTGCTGGTGGAAATGATATTGGGAAGGGTAGGAGAGAAGAGCTGCTAGATAAGTGCAGGTCAGCTATAGATCTAATTAAGTCTAAGGGAGGGGTCTCAATCATATGTAGCATCTTGCATAGAAGGGGAGTGGGAAATGAATGGTTGTCTAGGGCAATTGGTGCAAATTGCTGGCTAGACAGATACTGCAAGGAACTTGCAGTCCCATTCATTGACAACTGGGACAACTTTTATGGCAAACATGATATGTATGCAAGGGATGGGGTACATCTCTCTGGGACAGGGGTGGAAGCACTTGCCAACTCGATCGAGATGTCCATTGCTGACATGCCTAGGATTTTAAACGGATAGAAGATAGAGGTATGGGTGTGTGTGGGAAACAGTCAGTTAGCAACACTAGGGCTGAAAACAGTAAGTGTATAAAATAAATTCATCATAAAGTTACAAATAAGGACAATGGATCAGGTCAGCAAACAAAGGGAGACAGCAGAGGGAAACAAGAGACTAGCTCCCTTAAGGTTTACTATACTAATAGCAGGAGTGTAAGAAATAAGATAGATATGCTAAGATTAATTGCAAGTGCAGGAAACATAGATATTATTGCTATATCAGAGACCAGGCTCAATTTGAAAGATAGAGTTGCCTTCTGAATGTCACATACAAGGCTATAAATTATTCCACACTGGTAGGGTCAACAGGAAGGGTGGTGGAGTAGCGATGTATGTAAGAGACAATTTAAATTGTTGTGTTAGACAAGATATAAAATTAGAAGTGTCAGCCACTGAATCTGTTTGGTTACAGCTTCTTGAGGGCCGTGTAAAACTTATCTTGGGTGTGATTTACAGGCCCCCAAATCTTGATAGGGAGTGCAGTAAACTTCTATGGGATGAAATTCGTAAGCCATCTACACATGAAAATGTTGTGCTAATGGGAGACTTCAACTTTAGAAAAATTGACTGGAGCAATTTGACAGGAAATTTAGAGTCAAGTGACTTTCTTGATACGATTCAGGATTGTTTTTTTGAAACAGTTGGTGACAGAACCAACTAGAGGAAATAACCTGCTAGACTTGGTTCTTGCCAGCAGGGAATCGCTAATTAATAATCTTGAGGTTAATGATGAGCTTGGGGAAAGTGATCACAAATCACTCAGTTTTAATATATCATGGAATTACCCTAATAATGGCAATCAAGTCTCTGTCCCTGACTTCCGCCTGGCTGATTTCATAGGACTGAATAATTACCTGGGTAGGTTGAACTGGAATGACCTGACAGTGGGTCAGGTAGGTGGTGATTGCCAATATGACGTTTTCCAGAGAATAGTTCTAGCTGCTCAGACAACTTATGTTCCTAATAGGGAAATCAGATCAAACAGAAATGATCCTAAATGGATGAACAATAGATTAAAACATCTCATTGGTCAAAAGAGAGGCATATATAGGCGAATCAAAAGAGGAGAGAGGCAATTAAGTAATCAATATATTCAGTTAAAGAGATAAATAAAAAGGGAATAAGAAAATAAAAAAGAGACTATGAGGTTAAAGTTGCAAGAGAATCGAAGACTAACCCAAAAGGATTTTTTCAGGTATACAGAAGTAAGATTAGGGACAAGATAGGCCCACTCAAAAGTTACTCAGGTCAGCTCACCATCAGTGATAAGGAAATGTGTAGCATGTTTAACACTTACTTCCTCTCAGTTTTTACACAGGAATATACTAACGATATTCCAGAAATAATAAATTATGTAGAACAGGACGATAGTAAACTATGAATGATTAGGGTCACAAGTGACATGGTCCTTAGACAAATAGATAAATTAAAACCTAACAAATCCCCAGGCAATGATGAACTGTATGCAAGGGTTCTCCACTACAGATTTATACACTTTCGAAGTCATTCTATTTTGCTCAATCCTTTCTATATGTCAAAACCATCTCAACAACCCCTCCTCAGCTCTCTGGATAATAATTTTGGTAATCCCACACCTCCTCCTAATCACCAAACTACGGATTCTCTGCATTATATTCACACCACACATTGCCCTCAGACACGATATCTCCACTGCCTCCAGCCTTCTCCTTGTTGCAACATTCACAACCCATGTCTCACACCCATGCAAGAGTGTTGGTATAACTATACTCTCATACATTCCCCTCTTTTATTTCATGGATAAAGTTCTCTGTCTCCACAAGCTCCTCAGTGCACCACTCACCTTTTATCCCTCGTTAATTCTATGATTCACCTCATCCTTCATATACCCATCTCCTGACACATCCACTCCCAAATATCTGAACACATTCACCTCCTCCATACTCTCTCCCTCCAATCTGATATCCAATCTTCCATTATCTATTTTTTTTTGTTATCCTCATGACCTTACTCTTTCCTATATTCACTTTTCTTTTTTTTTCTTTTACATACCCTACCAAACTCATCCACCATCCTCTGCAACTTCTCTTCAGAATCCCCCAAAAGCACAGTGTCATCAGCAAAGAGCAACTGTGACAACTCCCACTTTGTGTTAGATTCTTTATCTTCTATCCCCACACCTCTTGCCAACATCCGAGCATTCACTTCTCTTACAACTCCATCTATAAATATATTAAACAACCACGGTGACATCACACATCCCTGTCTAAGGCCTACTTTTACTGGGAAATAATCTCCCTTTCGCCTACATACTCTAACCTGTGCCTCACTGTCCTCGTAAAAACTTTTCACCGCTTTCAATAACCTACCTCCTATTCCATATATTTGCAACATCTGCCACATTGCCCCCTATCCACTTATCATATGCCTTTTCCAAATCCATAAATGCCACACACACCTCTTTACCCTTATCTAAATATTGTTCACCTATATGTTTCACTGCAAACACTTGGTCTACACACCCCCTACTTATCCTAAAGCCTCCTTGTTCATCTGCTATCCTGCTCTCCGTCTTACTCCTAATACTTTCAATAATAACTCTACCATACACTTTACCAGGTATATTCAACAGACTTATTCCCCTATATTTTTTACACTCTCTTTTGTCCCCTTTGCCTTTATACAAAGGAATTATGCATCCTCTCTGCCAATCCCTAGGTACCTTACCCACTTCCATGCATTTATTAAATACAAACACTAACCACTCTAAAACTATATCCCCACCTGCCTTTAACATTTCTATCTTTATCCCATCAATCCCAGCTGCTTTACCCCCTTTCATTCTACTCACTGCCTCACGAACTTTCCCCACACCCCTCTGAAGAAGGGGTGTTAATGTTACAGTTTTGTAGGAGAAACAGCAAGAAACCTCGAAACACGCCTCAATGAACACATTAATGCATGCAGGAACGATAACCTGAACAACGCCTGCGTACAACACCGAAATTCCAACAATCATCTCATGAAATTCAAAGACGCCCGACTAGTAATTAAAGAAACTAATTTCCGTAGACGCAAGTGCCTTGAATCAGCACTTATCGCTGTTTCTCACACAATTAAACAAAACAAAGGCAGCTTCACCATCTCTGAAGTCTTAGCAAGAATCCTCCCGAAAACAGTAAACCCTACCATCACATAGGCTCTCCTGCTGATTCAACACAAGCACATCGTAGATGTGGAACACTCCTACAGTCCTTCTCTATTCCAAACTCCAGCAGAAAAATATATGTCTAAACTATTGTTATACTACCCAAGTATTTGTTTTATCACCTTTTACTCATATGCAATTTGATTGTTCTACCTTATTGTATTACTACTACTACTACTACTACTTATATCACTACTACTTCTACCACCACTAGTATTACACCTCACTTTGAGAGTATATATATACGCTCTGTGTCCATGTATCGCTTGTAACGGCTTGAAAAAGCTCCTGGAGAGCGAAACGTTGCAACAATAAAATGTCACATTAGTCGCATTTGTGTCCTTTTACTTAACATATTGTCGGTAATTCTACCAATATTATTAAAGTCTGTTTTCACCAGTGAGTAGGAGAACATTGAGAAAAAGTAATTCGTTATCCTTCTCCTCCTCTAGTGTAAATTTAATAGTAGGTTCCAGAGTGTTGATGGTGTTGAGGATGTCACGTACGTCTAGATTTTTGGGTACAATGACCAAAATATCATCAACGTACCGCAGCCATGTAACTGATCTAGGGATATTATTGACAATCCGTCTGGATTCTAGGTCCTTCATATATAAATTGGCAAGTACTGCACTAAGGGGTGAGCCCATGGCTAGCCCGAACAGTTGTTTATACTTCTTGACAAGGCTCACAAAATCCTGGCGAGGTACAGGTAACTCTGTATCATCATTAATCACCCTGCGAAGAAGGTCAATGGCTTGATCAACTTTGACATTGGTGAATATGGCAGTCACGTGGAAACTTGCAAGCTTCTTATCACTCGTCGAGATCCCTGACACGGTTAAGGAGGTCACTCGGATGTTTCAGGTGAGCCTCACTAATCGTATCCAGGAGTTTAGATAAATATTTCGGAGAAAATGTATAGAAGCTGCCTTAATTGCTGTCAGTAACACTATAACACTGTCAGTAACACTATAACACTGTCAGTAACACTATAAAACTGTCAGTAACACTATAAAGCAAAAATCCGGTAGTTACAGTGTCTCAAAATTTCTAATCAACATTATATTACCCATTCTGGAAACTGTTGTAACATCCGTCTCAGCACATTAGTTCCACTACTACTACTACTACTACTACTACTACTACTACTACTACTACTACTACTACTACTATTGCTAATAATACTACTACTACTATTACTACTACTACTACTGCTACTACTACTACTACTACTACTACTACTACTACTACTGCTGCTGCTACTACTACTACTACTACTACTGCTACTACTACTACTACTACTACTACTACTACTACTACTACTACTACTACTACTACTACTACTACTACTACTACTGCTACTAATACTACTACTACTACTACTACTAATACTAATACTAATACTACTACTACTACTACTACTGCTACTACTACTACTACTACTACTACTACTACTACTACTACTACTACTAATACTACTACTACTACTACTACTACTGCTGCTACTACTAATACTACTACTACTACTGCTGCTACTACTACTACTACTACTACTACTACTGCTACTACTACTGCTACTACTACTACTACTACTACTACTGCTACTACTAATACTACTACTACTACTACTACTACTACTACTACTACTACTACTACTACTGTTACCACTACTACCTCTACCCACGCGACACTCCACCTGACTCCTGCCACTATGTACGCGTTTTCTTAGTTTTCTCTGTATAAGGACTGAAGAAACCACTCGTGGCGAAAAGTTGCCTTTAATCAATTTTCCTGAACTGTACATAAGTGTTTTTTTCCACACCTTGTCGGAATCACCGTACCCTTTCTTCTTTATCAGTCGAATACAAAGATGAATCAGAATCCTGAAGACATCAGCGTGAAGTGCAAGCGAAACTTTCCGTCATTAATGATTCTTAGTGTTTTAAATATGTTTTACTTATCAACATGTCGGAATGACTGTAAGAATGATTGTAATTGCGGCGCCCCCCTAGTATGTCACATTTTATTCGACGTTCATCACACGACCTTTCGGCACGACCTCTCGACCAGTGAACTAGCAAGTTCAACCAGCAAATCACGTGGAAGCTTGCTGCTTCAGTCAAGATGACGTCACTTCAGCTTACCTGGCTGAGTGGCAGACTGTGACTGGTCGTGACTGCTACTGCTGTGAGTGGCTCTGATTTAGACCACTCTGATCTGCATTATTTTCTTAATAATAATGCACATTTTACATATAAATATATTGGTGAAGTGGTCAGTGGTCAGTGGTCGCAGTCCCTGAGCTGCTTTGGGAATTAGCGTGAAGGGTTACAATCATGGCTAGCTGCTGCAGTGTTTTAAAATGTGAGGTTGGGGTGTTGAGGAAGGAGGTCTTGCTTCTCCAGGAGGAATTTAGGAGGCTGAAGGTTCACCTCAGTGGCTTTGGAAGTGAGAGTGAAGTGGCTGGAGTGGTGGAGGGAAAAAGGGATACCAGTAGTGAGGTGCAGTCTGCCACTACCTGCGAGGAGGGTAAAGGGGGGGAGGAGGAAAAGGCTACAAGGAGTGAGGTGCAGTCCAGCTCCCGCCACAAGTGGCAAGTGGTTCCCAGTAATGGTAGGATCATCAAAATAAGGAAAGTTAAGAGAGAAGATTTGAAGGTGCGAAATCGCTTCTCTGTTCTACAGGATGAGTGTACTTAAGTGGCCAGTGAAGGTAAAGGTACTACTTCCCCTGCTAATAGAGGTAAGCGAATTCTTGTGGTTGGTGACTCACAAGTAAGATATATGGACCGTGCTTTCTGTAATAGGAATAAGAAGGTGAGAGAGAGGGTGTGCTTCCCTGGAGCTGGTGTTGGAGACATAGTCAACAGGTTGGATAATATCATGTCAGGTAATGGGAACAAGCCCATTATCTGTCTCAGTGCTGGTGGAAATGATATTGGGAAGGGTAAGAGAGAAGAGCTGCTAGATAAGTACAGGTCAGCTATAGAGCTAATTAAGTGTAAGGGAGGGGTCCCAATCATATGTAGCATCTTGCCTAGAAGGGGAGTGGGAAATGAATGGTTGTCTAGGGCAATTGGTGCAAATTGCTGGCTAGACAGATACTGCAAGGAACTTGCAAGGTACATCTCTCTGGGACAGGGGTGGAAGCACTTGCCAACTCGATCGAGAGGGCCATTGCTGACATGCCTAGTATTTTAAACTGATAGAATATAGAGGTATGGGTGTGTGTGGGGGAACAGTCAGTTTGCAACACTAGGGCTGAAAACAGTAAGTGTATAAAAGACATTCATTATAAAGCTACAAATAAAGACATTGGATCTGGTCAGCAAACAAAGGGAGACAGCAGAGGGAAACACTTAGGTTTACTATACTAATAACAGGAGTGTAAGAAATAAGATAGATGAGCTAAGATTAATTGCAAGTGCAGGAAACATAGATATTATTGCGATAACAGAGACCTGGCTCAATCTGAAAGATAGAGAGTTGCCTTCTGAATGTCACATACAAGGCTATAAATTATTCCACACTGATAGGGTCAACAAGAAGGGTGGTGGAGTAGCGATGTATGTAAGAGACAATTTAAATTGTTGTGTTAGAAAAGATATAAAATTAGAAGCGTCAACCACTGAATCTGTTGGTTACAGCTTCTTGAGGGCCGTGTAAAACTTATCTTGGGTGTGATTTACAGGCCCCCAAAACTTGATAGGGAGTGCAGTAAACTTCTATGGGATGAAATTCGTAAGCGAAGGCAAAGAATAACGGAGCGGCTACAGGAGGCCAATATATCTGAAATACGTAGGGAGACACTAGTCAGAGAAATAGCAAACATCGAATTAAAACTAAAGGAATCCTACAGGAATCAAGAAACGCGGGAAGAACAAAAAGCTATAAATGAAATTGAAAGAAACCCAAAGTATTTCTTTTCTTATGCAAAATCAAAGTCGAGAACAACATCCAGTATTGGGCCCCTACTTAAACGGGATGGGTCCTACACAGATGACAGCAAGGAAATGAGTGAGTTACTTAAGTCCCAGTATGACTCAGTTTTTAGCGAGCCGCTAACCAGACTGAAAATCGAAGACCTAAATGAATTTTTTTATAAGAGTGCCACAGAACTTGACAGACGCATGCCTATCTGACATCACCACGACGCTAAATGATTTCGAAAAGGCAATAAATGCCATGCCCATGCACTCCGCTCCAGGCCCAGACTCATGGAACTCCGTGTTCATCAAGAACTGCAAGAAGCTCCTATCACGTGCTTTTAACATCCTATGGAGAGGGAGCATGGACACTTGGGTCGTCCCGCAGTTACTAAAAACAACAGACATAGCCCCACTCCACAAAGGGGGCAGTAAAGCAATAGCAAAGAACTACATACCAATAGCGCTAACGTCCCATATCATAAAAATCTTTGAAAGGGTTCTAAGAAGCAAGATCGCCACTCATCTTTATACTCATCAATTGCACAACCCAGGGCAGCATGTTTTTAGAGCAGGCCGCTCCTGTCTGTCCCAACTACTGGACCACTACGACAAGGTCCTGGATGCTCTAGTAGACAAACAAAATGCAGATGTTATATACACAGACTTTGCAAAAGCCTTTGACAAGTGTGACCATGGTGTAATAGCACACAAAATGCGTGATAAAGGAAAAACAGGAAAAGTTGGTAGATGGATCTATAATTTCCTAACAAGTAGAACACAAAGAGTAGTAGTCTGAGGCAGCTACTGTGAAAAGCTCTGTTCCACAAGGCACAGTACTTGCTCCCATCCTGTTCCTCATCCTCATATCGGACATAGACAGGGATGTAAGCCACAGTGCTGTGTCTTCCTTTGCAGATGACACCCGAATCTGTATGACAGTGTCCACCGTTGAAGACACTGCAAGACTCCAAGCAGACATAAACCAAATCTTTAAATGGGCTGCAGAAAACAATATGAAGTTCAATGATGAGAAATTTCAATTACTCAGATACGGAAAAAGTGAAGAAATTAAAATCTCATCGGAGTACAAAACTAATTCAAACCACACAATAGAGCGAAAAACTAATGTCAAAGACCTGGGAGTGATCATGTCAGAGGATCTCACCTTCAAGGACCATAACACCGTAGCAATTGCATCTGCTAGAAAATGACAGGATGGATAATGAGAACCTTCAAAACCAGGGATGCCAAGCCCATGTTGACACTTTACAGATCGCTTGTTCTATCTAGGCTGGAATATTGCTGCACACTAACTGCACCTTTCAAGGCGGGTGAAATTGCTGACCTTGAAAATGTGCAGAGAACCTTCACGGCACGCATAACTGCGATAAACCACCTCAATTACTGGGAACGCTTGAAGTTCCTAAACCTGTACTCTCTAGAACGCAGGCGGGAGAGATACATTATTATATACACATGGAAAATTCTCGAGGGATTAGTACCAAACTTGCACACGAAAATCACTCCCTACGAAAACAAAAGACTCGGCAGGCGATGTAACATCCCCCCAATGAAGAGCAGGGGTGCCACTAACACGTTGAGGGACAACACAATAAGTGTCAGGGGCCCAAGATTGTTCAAATGCCTCCCAGCATACATCAGGGGGATTACCAACAAACCCCTGGCTGTCTTCAAGCAGTCACTGGACAGGCACCTAAAGTCGGTACCTGACCAGCCAGGCTGTGGTTCGTACGTTGGACTGCGTGCGGCCAGCAGTAACAACCTGGTTGATCAGGCTCTGGTCCAACATGAGGCCTGGTCACAGACCGGGCCGCGGGGGCGTTGACCCCTGGAATTCTCTCCAGGTAAACTCCAGGCATCTACATATGAAAATGTTATGCTGATGGGAGATTTCAACTTTAGACAAATTGACTGGAGCAATTTGACAGGAAATTTATAGCCAAGTGACTTGCTTGATACGATTCAGGATTGTTTTTTGAAACAGTTGGTGACAGAACCAACTAGAGGAAATAACCTGCTAGACTTGGTTCTTGCCAGCAGGGAATCGCTAATTAATAATCTTGAGGTTAATGATGAGCTTGGGGAAAGTGATCACAAATCACTCAGTTTTAATATATCATGGAATTGCCCTACTAATGGAAATCAAGTCTCTGTCCCTGACTTCCGCCTGGCTCATTTCATAGGACTGAAAAATTACCTGGGTAGGCTGAACTGGAATGACCTGACAGTAGGTCAGGTAGGTGGTGATTGCCAATATGACGTTTTCCAGAGTATAGTTCTAGGTGCTCAGACAACTTATGTTACTAATAGGGAAATCAGATCAAACAAAAACTATCCCTAATGGATGAACAATAGATTAAAACATCTCATTGGTCAAAAGAGAGGCATATATAGGCGAATCAAAAGAGGAGAGAGGCAATTAAGTAATCAATATATTCAGTTAAAGAGAGAAATAAAAAAGGGAATAAGAAAAGCAAAAAGAGACTATGAGGTTAAAGTTGCAAGAGAATCGAAGACTAACTCATAAGGATTTTTTCAGGTATACAGAAGTAAGATTAGGGACAACATAGGCCCACTCAAAAGTTACTCAGGTCAGCTCACCGACAGTGATAAGGAAATGTGTAGAATGTTTAACACTTACTTCCTCTCATTTTTTTACACAGGAAGATACTAGCGATATTCCAGAAATAATAAATTATGTAGAACAGGACGATAGTAAACTATGCATCATTAGGGTCACAAGTGACATGGTCCTTAGACAAATAGATAAATTAAAACCTAACAAATCCCCAAGCCCTGATGAACTGTATGCAAGGGTTCTAGAGGAATGTAAAGAGGAACTTAGCAAACCTATGGCTAATCTTTTCAACAAATCACTGGAAAACGTACAGAGGAGGATGACTAAGTTGATCCCATGTATCAGAAATCTTCCCTATGAAGATAGACTGAGGGCCCTGAATCTGCACTCTCTAGAAAGGCGTAGAATTAGGGGGGATATGATTGAGGTGTATAAATGGAAAACAGGAATAAATAAAGGGGATGTAAATAGCGTGTTAAAATTATCTAGTATTGACAGAACTCGCAGCAATGGCTTTAAGTTGGATAAATTCAGATTCAGGAAGGATATAGGAAAGCATTGGTTTGGTAATAGAGTTGTCGATGAGTGGAACAAACTCCCGATTACAGTTATAGAGGCTAAAACGTTGTGTAGTTTTAAAAATAGGCTAGATAAATATATGAGTGGGTGCGGGTGGGTGTGAGTTGGTCCTGACTAGTTTGTGCTACTAGGTCAGATGCCTCTTTAAGTGAATGTAACCTGACCTGGCTGGGTCGGGGCATTGGCTTAAGCCGGTGGGAGACTTGGACATGCCTCGCATGGGCCAGTAGGCCTGCTGCAGTGTTCCTTCTTTCTTATGTTCTAATTGGGTAACGAATTCTACCCCTGCTCGTTTGTCTTGCCCGTACTCTGTCTTGCTGAGTTTATTTTGCTTGTTGACTTAGTTACGACCACGTGCAAAATGCATCAGACTACCACTAGTGTTCGTAGTAGTTACCCTCGGTATGATAGCAGTGTTTAGTGAGATAGTGACCTACGTGAACAACAGCTTACTGTGTCAGAGAAACAAAACAAAGAAACAGCTCATACGTTCACTTGCACAAAGCGGCAATAAATGTTTGATTCCAGAGATCAAAGAACGGGACACAAAGACCTGTACAACAGGATAAATATCCACCAGAGTTGTTACCTGCCAGACGGTAAATATACATCCACAGCGAAAATATTACTAAACAACAGGTATTTGTTGACATGAGAATATAAAAAATACTACTGAACAAGAGTTGCTATGGGAAGGGGAGGGGGGGTAGAGACGAGGCAACGAGTACAAAAACGAATTATTTTCGTTTCAAATTTCACAAGTATAGAAGGTTCGTTAATACAGTTGTGTTTTACTGACCAGAGAGATGTCACCGACCACTGGTAAAACTGTTGCCTTTTATAACATGTAACAGAAGTCAGTGTTTAACTGCTGATACCTATACTGCTCTTAGTTCTCCTGGTACCTGGACCTGCTACCATCTGCCAGTTCTGCTGGTACCTGGATCTGCTACCATCTACCAGTTCTGCTAATACGTGGTCTGCTCCTTCAAATTGTGTTGCTACCAGTACCCCATCTACCAGTACTACTTCTACCAGTACCCCATCTAACAGTAATACTTCTACCAGTAATACTTCTACCAGTATTACTTCTACCAGTACTACTTCTACCAGAACTACTTCTACTAACACTACGTCTACCAGTACTACTTCTACCAGTACTACTTCTACAAGTACTACTTCTACCAGTACTAATTCTACCAGTACTACTTCTACTTGTACTACTTCAACCAGTACTACTTCTACCAGTACTACTTCTATCAGTACTACTTCTACCAGTACTACTTCTACCAGTACTACTTCTACCAGTACTACTACCAGTACTACTTCTACCAATAATACTTCTACCAGTACTACTTCTACCAATAATACTTCTACCAGTACTACTTCTACTAGTACTACTTCAACCAGTACTACTTCAACCAGTACAACTTCTACCAGTACTACTTCTACCAGTACTACTTCTACCATTACTACTTCTACCAGTACTATTTCTACCAGTACTACTTCTACCAGTAATACTTATACTATTACTACGTCTACCAGTACTACTAATAGTACTACTTCAACCAGTACTACTTCCACCAGTACTACTTCTACCAGTACTACTTCTACCAGTACTACTTCTACCAGTACTACTTCTACTAGTACTACTTCAACCGGTACTACTTCTACTATTACTACTTCTACAAGTACTACT
>WNWK01047130.1:0-14052 GCA_009830355.1 Cherax destructor | reverse complement strand
GACAACCCCCTTTAGCTCTGGGACTAGTCTTGGTGAAAAACCTCTGCACTTTCTCTAATTTCCTGACGTGCTTAACCAGGTGTTGGTTCCAAACTGGTGCTGCATACTCCAATGGGCCTGACGTATAGGTGAAGATTGTGTGTGTGTGTGTGTGTGTGTGTGTGTGTGTGTGTGTGTGTAAAATTTTCAATTGAAGTACCTACTAAATGTCATTATTAATTCCAGTGACACCAGTCTGTGAAAAAATTTCAGGATCTTTTCGGCTTGACGTTCACCCCCAGTTCACGCCCCCGTCCCTTCCATCCTTCTTCACAGTTCACAGCTCCCGTCCCTTCCATCCTTGTTGAAGGTACTATGAAATCTACCTTATATATTCTTCCATGCCCCTCTTATAACTTCCATGAAGTTATCATATCTCATTTTCTCCTATTATCCAGCGTGGGTATCTTATCTTATCTGCTTGTATTTCAGTTTTGGATTCATCCACCTTGTAAAGAGCCTTTTCGTAGCATATATCCGTCTATAAGTTTGTAACCCACTTTATAACCTCTATATTGCACTTGAGTTTCTCACAATTTCGCTGATCTTTCAGGGACTTTCTTTTGTTACAACAATTCCCAGATCCTTCCCTCTTTTAAACTTTTAATATTTTGTCAACAGTTTGATCTGGCTTCTTATCGGTTTATCCCCACTTTCATTACGTGGTTTTCAGCGACATTAAAACCCCGTAACTATCGTAGAGAAGGACTCCACCAGACTCTCATGTTTCCAGTGGGCCAAAAATAAAAAAATAAAATCATTAGTTTATCACTAAATGAGTTCAGTTTATCCAAATCTGTGCGTGGTGGTTTTGGTTTTAAGGGGTGCGCGGACGCGCGTGCCAGTGTCACAAGATAGATGGATTGTATTGATGTATCTGAACACAGTTAAACTTTTTTGGTTTAATATGGTGAACCCTTTGGCCATACCTCCAACCTCATTATAATATTTACATATATCATTCCTTTTAACGTGTGAGGTGAGTCACAACGGGGGGTGAGTCCCGTGTGTGGGAGTCACAATGTGTGGTGAGTCACAACGTGTGTGGTGAGTCAAACGTGTGTGGTGAGTCACAAGTGTGTGGTGAGTCACAACGTGTGTGGTGAGTCACAACGTGTGTGGTGAGTCACAACGTGTGTGGTAGTTAGAACGTGTGTGGTGTGTCACAACGGGGTGTGGTGAGTCACAACGTGTGTGGTGAGTCACAACGTGTGTGGTGAGTCACAACGGTGTGGTGAGTCACAACGTGGGGTGAGTCACAACGTGTGGTGAAATCACAAGGTGTGGTGATACAACGTGTGGTGAGTCACAACGTGTGTGGTGAGTCACAACGTGTGTGGGGGAGTCACAAGTGTGGATGAGTCAACGGGGGTGAAACAACGTGTTTGGTGAGTTAGAACGGGGTGGTGGTCCAACGTGTGTGGTGAGTCCGTGGGTGAGTCACAACGTGTTTGGTGAGTTAGAACGTGTGTGGTGTGTCCCCGTGTGGGTGAGTCACAACGTGTGGGTGAGTCACAACGTGTGGTGAGTCCCGTGTGTGGTGAGCCAACGTGTGGGTGAGTCACAAGTTTTGGTGAGTTAGAACGTGTGTGGTGAGTCACAACGTGTGTGGTGAGTCACAACGTGTGTGGTGGTCCCTGTGTGGTGGTCACGGGGTGTGGTGAATCACAACGTGTTTGGTGAGTTAGAACGTGTGTGGTGTATCACAACGTGTGTGGTGAGCCCGGGTGGTGAGTCACAACGTGTGGGTGAGTCAACGTGTGTGGTGAGTCACAACGGTTTGGTGAGTTAGAACGTGTGTGGTGCGTCACAAGTGGTGAGGGTCCCGTGTGGGGTGAGTCACAACTGTGTGGTGAGTCACAATGTGTGTGGTGAGTCAACGTGTGTGGTGAGTCACAACGTGTTTGGGAGTTAGAACGTGTGTGGTGTGTCACATGTGTGGTGATCCAAGTTTTGTGGTGAGTCACAACGTGTGGTGAGTCACACCGTGTGTGGGAGTCACAATGTGTGTGGTGAGTCAACGGGGTGGTGAGTCACAAGTAGGTGAGTTAGAACGTGTGGGTGTGTCAAAACGTGTGTGGTGAGTCACAACGTGTGTGGTGAGTCACAACGTGGTGATGGTCAACGTGTGGGTGAGTCACAAGTGTTTCAGAGAGTACCGGGGTCAACGCCCCGCGGCCCAATCTGGACCAGGTCTCATGGTGGATCAGAGCCTGATCAACCAGGCTGTTATGGCCGCACGCAGTCCGCGTACGAACCACAGCCCGCTTTACTGCCCCCTTTGTGGAGGGGGCTATGTCTAATGTTTTTAGTAACTGCAGGACCCCCAGTGTCCATGCTCCCTCCCATAGGATGTTAAAAGCACGTGTTAGGGGCTTCTGCAGTTCTTGATGAACACAGAGTTCCATGAGTCTGGGCCTGGAGCGGAGTGCATGGGCGTCATTTATCGCCTCTTCGAAGTTATTTGGCGTCAGGATAATGTCAGATAGGTTTGCGTCTCACAAGTTCTGTGGCACTCTCATAAAATTATTTAGATCTTCGACGTGTGTGGTGAGTCACAACTGTGTGATGAGTCAACGTGTGGTGAGTCACAACATGTGTGGTGAACCACTGTGTGGTGAATCAACGTGTGTGGTGAGCACAACATGTGTGGTGAGCCACAACGTGTGGGTGAGCCACAACGTGTGTGGTGACCACACGTGTGTGGGAGCCACAACGTGTGTGGTGAGCCACAACGTGTGTGGTGAGCCACAACATGTGTGGTGAGCCACAACGGTGTGTGAGCCACAACTGTGTGGTGAGCCACAACGTGTGTGGTGAGCCACAACGTGTGTGGTGAGCCACAACTGTGTGGTGAGCCACAACGTGTGTGGTGAGTCACAACGTGTGTGGTGTCATACATGGAGGTTGAAACCACTCTTAACTCTCGTTCTTATTGTTAATGGTTATGTTGGTGCTTCCATGTGTCTAGGTTATTAATAATTTAAAGTTCCACAACAGATTCTAAGAAGTATTATGGATACTATTACTACTGCTTGTATCACTATTATTAGTATTACTACTACTCCTACTTTTTAATCCATCACTACTATTATTACTAGTACTGCTACTACTACTACTACTACTACTACTATCATTACTACTACTATTACTGCTACTGCTATTACTACTACTACTATTACTATTACTACTACTACTATTACTACTACTACTACAAATAATAATAATAACGGTAATTATATACACATGATATAAAAGTGTAGTTGCTTATAGGTCAATGTTTGTAAACTTAGACTCTAATTCCTATTTTAGGGATTCTTGACCTGTTAGTGAACAGATTGCAAGCAACCTTAATAACTCCAGTGTAGTAGTTAAGCTTTAAACTTGATTGACAACCAATAACGATAATAATGATAATAATAATAGAAAGGAGTTTGGTTATAGCTAAAACATATTTTAAGAAAAAGGAGGATAAAGTAACTATTCATGATATGATGCAGGGCGTAATGACAGCAGTTTGTTGGACTACGTATTGGTAGATAAAAGACAGTTGGGTAGACTTCAAGATGCACATGTTTATAGAGGGGCCACATATATATCAGATCACTTTTTAGTTGTAGCTACAGTGAGAGTAAAAGGTAGATGGGATACAAGAAAAATGGAAGCAGCCTCCTGCTACAGCAGGAGGCAGGATAGATGGGATAGTGAGAGTATAAGCAATGGGGTTGAAGATGTATGGGGTAGGTTTAAGAGTGTAGGGTTAGAGTGTTCAGTAGAAGTTTGTGGTTACAGGAAAGTGGGTGCGGTAGGGAAGAAGAGCGATTGGTGGAATGATGATGTGAAGAGATTAGTAAGAGAGAAAAAGATTGTACATGAGAGGTTTTTAAAAAGTAGAAGTGATGCAAGGAGGGAGGATTATATGGAGAGAAAAAAAGAGGTTAAGAGAGTGGTGAAGCATTGTAAAAAGAGAGCAAATGAGAGAGTGGGTGAGATGTTATCAACAAATTTTGTTGAAAATAAGAAAAAGTTTTGGAGTGAGATTAATAAGTTGAGGAAGTCTAGGGAACAAATGGATTTGATAGTTAAAAAATATGAGAGGAGAGTTATTATACGGAGAGTTAGAGGTATCAGGAAGGTGGAGGGAATATTTTTAGGAATTGTTAAATGTTGATGAAGAGAGGGAAACAGTGATTTCATGTATAGGACAAGGGGGAATAAAATCTTGTATAAGTGAGTAGGGGAGTCCTCTTCCAGGGAAAATGTTGGCCCCATGTCATCAAAGGAGAAAAGCGCAGATAACGAGGAAAACCAAGGAGTGGAAAGAGAGGAAAAAAACGCAGATAATTCTGCAGATCTTTGGGAAAATACAAAGTCAGTAAATATAGGCAGCCAAAACATATGCAGATTCTATGCTAAAGGTATGTGCCTTTATGGCAGAGATTGTTGGAATAAACACACCAGAAAATGTGCCAACATGTTAAGGAAAGGAAAGTGTCGGTTTAACAAAGAGTGCAGATACTTCCATCCAGTGATGTGTCAAGCTTCAACACAGTCCAGAGAATGTTATGACATGAGCTGCCCAGACCACCATATAAGAAAGCAGGGAAAGGGAAAATGAAAAAGAACAGCAATCTTTTTAGATATAAGGAGAAACAACCAGATAAAAGAAAGAGACAAAAGGTGGAAATGGTACAGAGGGGACAGATGGGCAGAACAGTGGGACAAGACAAGACAGGCACCAGCTCATCAGGGCTGTATAAACAATCAAAGTCAGTACTGGAGAAACCAGGGGTATGGGCACCAGGGGCCATACCAGGTAGGACATCACCAGTGGTACTAACCAAACACAAAGAAAGACCAAACATCCCAAATGGTAACTCCTGCTTCATATTTGCAAATATTCAGGGTCTGAAATCAAATAAAAATGACAAAGTTAGTTATGTTAGTGGACTCCTATCAGAAGCAAATGCCATGTTTGGAGCATTTACAGAAACACATACAAGGGATGTTTTGGACGGAGAGATTCAGATAGAAAACTATAACATGTATAGATGTGATAGAATTAATAGGTCACAGGGAGGAGTAGGACTCTATATAAAAGATACTCTCTGTTGCACAGAAGTTTTGAACGCTACGAATGATATAGTAGAAATCCTCGGCATTAAAGTGGAAAATAAGAATCTAGTAATTATCCTAGTATACAAACCACCATCAGCAACTGCGGAGGAATTCACAGAGCAGTTAAAGAAGATAGATAGCTATCTGGATAGGCTAGAGAATCCCACCCCAAACATTTTAATCCTTGGAGGTTTTTAATCTCCCTCATGTAAAATGGAAGATGAGGCACCATAATGTTATACCAGAAATAACTCCTGGAAGCACCCTGGCTCAACAGGCACATACCAGGGAACTAATGAGGCTTTGTGAAAAGTACTCACTAAACCAACAGATAATTGATCCCACTAGAAATGAAAATACCCTGGATTTGATATTCACAAACAACGAGGAATTAATCAGAGACATAACAGTTACAAAAACAATATACTCTGATCATAACATCATAGAAGTTCAAACTAGTATTAACTCAGGGTTAGGGAACTGCGACACTAATGTTAGAGGCGGAATGTTCAGTAAGTTTAATTTTAATAATCATAGAATTGACTGGGAAAAAATAAACCAAGAGCTATCAGACATATCATGGGAATCAGACATGAGCACCCTAAATCCCCACCAGTGCCTAGAGAAGCTGAATACAGAAGCATACAAGGTATGTATGAAACACGTACCATTGAGGAAACCCGAAGAAGATCTGATATAGAGAGAGGCGTAGGAGATGGTACATGAGAAGAAAACGGGTTACTGAATTGCTGAAAAACACAGTTATGTTGCAACAGAAGAGATAGCCTTAACCGAGAGATCACGGAATTAGAGCAAAAACTTAAGATGTCATACCTGACAGAAGAAGTACAAAGGGAACAAAGAGCCATACAGGATATTGCAAGAAACCCAAAATATTTCTACTCCTATGCAAAATCCAAGCTAAGAACTACCTGTAGAATTGGACCATTATTGAGAGGAGATTCGTATACGGACGATGAACAGGAAATGAGTGAAATTCTAAAAGAACAGTATGAGTCAGTGTTCAGCAACCCACTAAATTACAGCAAGGTAGAAAATGCAGAAATATTTTTCACTCCAGCAGAAGGCTGCGCAGACCACCTAACCGACATTAGTACAAATCCCATAGATTTCGAAAAAGAAATGGCCAACATGCCCACTCACTCAGCACCTGGACCAGATTCATGGAATGTTTTATTTATAAAGCAGTGCAAAGTACCATTAGCAAGAGCCCTTAGTATTCTGTGGAGAAAGAGCTTAGATCTAGGTGAAATTCCAGAGGCCTTAAAGAGTGCAGACATAGCTCCTTTGCATAAGGGAGGTAGTAGAGCACTAGCTAAAAATTACAGACCAGTAGCCCTCACTTCTCACATCATAAAAATCTTTGAAAGAGTGATGAGACGGCAGATTACAAAGTTCATGGACCAGCACAACCAACATAACCCGAACCAGCATGGCTTTAGAGCGGGTCGATCATGCCTGTCACAGCTGCGGAACCATTATGACAGAATTACGGAGGCATTGGAGGACGACCAAAACGCAGATGTGATTTACACAGATTTTGCAAAGGCGTTTGACAAATGCGATCATGGAGTGATAGCGCACAAAATGAGGGCCATAGGCATTACGGGGAAGGTAGGCAGATGGATTTTTGAGTTCCTAACACAAAGAACACAAAAAGTAGTAGTGAACAGGGCAAGATCCAGCATCAGCGAGGTCAAAGCTCAGTGCCCCAAGGCACTGTCCTGGCACCTCTGCTGTTTCTCATCCTCATAGCAGACATAGATAAAAACACCCAGCACACTTTTGTATCATCATTTGCAGATGACACTAAAATAAGCATGAAAGTCACTACGGTAGAGGACACTGAAAAATTACAGGAGGACATAAGCAGGGTCTTCCAATGGGCAGTGGAGAACAACATGACGTTCAATGGTGATAAGTTTCAGCTGCTTAGGTATGGAAAAATGAAGAACTCAAAAGGAACACTATATACAAAACGCAAGAGGGTCACCACATAGAACGAAAGGAACACGTAAAGGACTTGGGAATAATTATGTCTGCTGATCTGTCGTTTAAAGACCATAACAAGACAAAGATCACAACAGCCAGGAAGACGACGGGGTGGGTATTGAGAACTTTCAAAACAAGGGAAATAATGCCGATGGTGACACTACTCAAATCGCTAGTGCTCCCTCACTTAGAATACTGCTCAGTGCTGACGGCCCCGTTCAGGGCAGGAGAAATAGCAGAGCTGGAACAAATCCAGAGATCGTTTACGGCTCACATTGAGCCATTGAAACATCTAAATTATTGGGAACGCCTTCAAGTCTTGAACATGTACTCATTGGAGCGGAGGAGAGAGAGATACATGATAATATATACATGGAAAGTACTTGAGGGCCTGGTCCCAAATCTGCACACTGCCATAACAACATACTGGAGTGAGAGATATGGGAGAAAGTGTAAAATAAACTCAGTGAGGAGCAGGGGTGCGGTGGGGACAATACGGGAGCACTGTATTAACATCCGGGGTCCCAGACTATTCAACATCTTACCAGAAGATATCCGAAACACGGCTGGAACCAGTGTAGAAACCTTCAAGAGGAAACTGGACAAATATCTTCACCAGGTGCCAGATCAACCAGGCTGTGATGGATATGTGGGGCAGCGGGCCTCCAGCAGCAACAGCCTGGTTGACCAGGCAAGCACCAGACGAGCCTGGCCCATGGCCGGGCTCAGAGAGTAGATACTCTCGAAACTCTTCAAAGGTATATCAAAGGTGGGGAAAGTGCGTGAGGCAGTGGGTAGAATGAAAGGGGGTAAGGCAGCTGGGATTGATGGAATAAAGATAGAAATGTTAAAAGCAAGCGGGGATATAGTTCTGGAGTGGTTGGTGCTATTATTTAATAAATGTATGGAAGAGGGTAAGGTACCTAGGGATTGGCAGAGAGCGTGTATAGTTCCTTTGTATAAAGGCAAAGGGGACAAAAGAGAGTGCAGAAATTATAGGGGAATAAGTCTGTTGAGTATACCAGGTAAAGTGTATGGTAGAGTTATTATTGAAAGAATTAAGAGTAAGATGGAGAGTAGGATAGCAGATGAACAAGGAGGGTTTAGGAAGGGTAGGGGGGGGGTGTGTATACCAAGTGTTTACAGTGAAACATATACGTGAACAGTATTTAGATAAGGGTAAAGAGGTTTTTGTTTCATTTATGGATTTGGAAAAGGCGTATGACTGAGTGGATATGGGGGCAATGTGGCAGATGTTGCAAATGTATGGAACAGGAGGTAGGTTATTGAAAGCGGTGAAAGGTTTTTACGAGGATACAGAGGCTCAGGTTAGAGTATGTAGGAGAGAGGGAGATTATTTCCCAGTAAAAGTTGGCCTTAGGCAAGGATGTATGATGTCACAATGGTTGTTCAATATATTTATAGATGGAGATATAAGAGAAGTGAATGCTCGGGTATTTGCAAGAGGTGTGGGGTTAAAAGATAAATAAACACTAAGTGGGAGTTGTCACAGTTGCTCTTTGCTGATGACACTGTGCTTTTGGGAGATTCTGAAGAGAAGTTGCAGAGGTTGGTGAATGAGTTTGATAGGGTATGTAAAAGAAAAAAATTAAAAGTGAATATAGGAAAGAGTAAAGTGATGAGGATAACAAACAAATTGGGGAACGAAATATTGAATATCAGATTGGAGGGAGAGAGTATGGAGGATGTGAATGTATTCAGATATTTGTGGACATGTCAGCAGATGGGTCTATGAAAGATGAGGTGAATCATAGAATTGACGAGGGGAAAAGGTGAGTGGTGCACTGAGGAGTCTGTGGAGACAAAAAACTTTGTCCATGGAAGCAAAGAGGGGAATGTATGAGAGTATAGTTATACCAACACTCTTATATGGGTGTGAAGCATGGGTGATGAATGTTGCAACGAGGAGAAGGCTGGAGGCAGTGGAGATGTCATGTCTGAGGGCAATGTGTTTTGTGAATATAATGCAGAGAATTCGTAGTTTGAAAATTAAGAGGAGGTGCGGGATTACCAAAACTATTATCCAGAGAGCTGAGTAGGGGTTGTTAAAGTGGTTCGGACATGTAGAGAGGATGGAACAAAATAGAATGCCTTTGAGAGAGTGTATAAATCTGTAGTGGAGGGAAGGCGGGGTAGAGGTCGGCTTAGGAAAGGTTGGAGGGAGGGGGTAAAGGAGGTTTTGTGTGCGAGGGGCTTGGACTTCCAGCAAGCATGCATGAGCGTGTTAGATAGAAGCGAATGGAGACAAATGTTTTTTAAGGACCTGATGTGCTGTTGGAGTGTGAGCAGGATAATATTTATGAAGGGATTCAGGGAAACCGGCAGATTGGACTTGAGTCCTGGAGATGGGAAGTACAGTGCCGGCAGTCTGAAAGAGGGGTGTTAATGTTGCAGTTTTATAACTGTAGTGTAAGTGCACCTCTGGCAAGACAGTGATGGAGTGAATGATGGTGAAGTTTTCTTTTTCGGGTCACCCTGCCTTGGTGCGGAACGGCCGATGTGTTAATAAAAAAAAATATAGAGAAATCATTGGTTAGGCTTGATCAAAGTGGTGTCAGCAGTGACTGAGAGATATTGTCAGAAGTTACTCTCTTTGACTTATAACTTTATCTTCAGATCTTCCCCCACCCTATACCCCTGCCATTCTCTCTCTCTCTCTCTCTCTCTCTCTCTCTCTCTCTCTCTCTCTCTCTCTCTCTCTCTCTCCTCCACCTTGGCTCAAACGGAGCTGAAGAGAAGCTCACCAAGCGCCCACCACGACTTTTCAAGTCGTTGCCTGCAAATTTTTTAGACACCTGCTGCGGCTTGTCTAATCTGCTTGCGTGAGTGGTGAGGGGGAGTGGTAAGAGGGAGGGGTGAGTGGTGAGGGGGAGTGGTAAGAGGGAGGGGTGAGAGGAGAAGAGAGAGTGGTAAGAGAGAGGGGCAAAAAGGAGTGATAACAGAGAGGGGCAAGAGGGAGTGGTAAGAGAAATAGAGGTAAAACTGGAGCAAGAGGAGAGGGTTGTAGACATGAGAATGAAGGAATAAGGGAAAATGGGTGAAGAGTGAAGGGAGGGAGTTGATTGGAAAGGTTTTGCAGTGAAAGACTTGCTGCTTGTTTAGTTATTTTTAAGTTTTATTCATACTGACGTCATGATGAAATAAAACTATGACTGAGAGCTTTATGCAAGGTGAAGTGTGAGGAATAAAAACCATAGGTTCCTCTCACGTCTACAAGGTGCAGTGTGAGGAATAAAAACCATAGGTTCCTCTCATGTCTACAAGAACAGAAAAGAAATCCCTGTACTGTCTAGTATTTATTATATTGAATAATCTTTAGAAATTGAGGATTTATCATCAACGTAACTGCCCTTAAGTTAACAACAGTGACTGAATATATATTGTAAATGTTAATCTCGGTTGAAATTTGGAAAAAAATAAATCAGTTTGAATTCTAGAAAATATTGCTAACAGTACTGAAGAGGACATAAATAATGTAAATGATTTTAAAATGTTAGTGTTGATACCATCTGATGTTAACATCGATATAAATCGAAGAAGGTAACACAGTGGGAGCAATCAGAATAATAACAAGTGACGACACCGTTGCTCTCAAAGATGAGGCTATAGACCAAGCACTAAGAAACAAGCACCCAACCAGGGACACTAGGGTCGTTAACAAAGACCCTGAGGATCATCTCATCGCTGGACAGTTAATTTTGCGAGAATCAGAAGTCTATAAAGCGATAGTGTCATTTCCAGCAGGATCTGCAGGAGGTTACACTGGAATACGACCACAACACATCAAAGAGATGGTAAATCCAGCACTCGGCACATCTGCATCAAGTCTTCTCTCTGAGTTAACAACCTTCGTCAACAGCTGTCTGGCTGGGCGGATTCCAGAAGAAATTAAATCTTTCTTTTTCGGAGCCTCATTATGCGCTTTGAAGAAGGATGGGGGAATCAGACCCATTGCTGTTGGTAACACTCTTCGCCGTCTCGTTGCCAAAGCAGCAGTAAGAAACATTTGCGTAGAAGCTGCTAGTTTCTCCAGCCATACCAAATGGGCTTTGGTGTCTCTCAAGGCAGTGAAGCGGCAGCTCATGCAGCAAGGGCCTACATCAGGGACTTTCCAAAAGACGGTCGTAATCAAACTTTACTATAGTAATTCCTTTATTATGGTGATAAGAGATGTGGTCTTGCCAGCTGTTCGGGATAAGTTCCCAGTCTTTTTCCCTTCATTTCAGCTGCTACAGCAAACCCTCAATTCTTTTGTTTGGCGAACATGAAATTCCCTCATCAGAGGGTGTTCAGCAGGGTGACCCTCTCACTCCATTTGTCTTCTGCTTGGCAGTAAGAGAACTAATTTCCAGCCTGCACAGCGAGCTCAATATCTGGTACCTGGATGATGGCACTCTGGTAGATACAGAAGAGTCCCTGCTAGAAAACCTACTACTGGTGAAGGCACAGGAGAAGCCTAAGGACTCATCCTCAACCTCTCCAAGTTTGAAATCATCACAACCAACCAGGAAATAATCAGAGCTGTGCAACAATCCTTCCTGAAGCCTCTACTACCACCCCGTCCAAGAATCCTCTTGGGAGCACCTCTGGGACATCAGTCCTCAAGGATAAACTAAATGACCTGAAGAGAATGGAGGAGAGAATAAGTGATCTTGATGCCATGATGCCCTGTATCTCCTCACAAGGTGTCTTACCTTGCCAAGACTCACTTCTTGAGGTGTGCACCCTCTTTGACAACCCAACACAGCGAATGTGACTTACTCCTGAGATCTATCTTTAAAAGGCACTGAATCTGTCACTGGAAGATCAGCAATGGGATCAAGCAACTCTTCCAGTGCGACTGAGAGATATAAGGGTGCGCAAGGCAACATAGGTAGCTTTACCTGCATTTCTGTCCTCGTGTATGGCTTCCAGTAGACTAGTCAGGAGATTGTCCCCGAACGCTTGAGAGGTGCAGTAGGAGCTCAAGACCTCAGGTTCATTGAAACACCAGTGCCGTGGACACCCTTGCCGACTCCTCCAGTAGACCAGCTCCTCCCAAAGAGCACAAACAGTCCCACTGGGACAAACCGATCATGATAAAATTGCCAACACAATGCTCAACAACGCTTCAGGAAAGGACAAAGCTCGTCCCTAGCTGTGAAGGCACCACATTCAGGGAGATTTCCTTTTAACCGTTCCCAATTCCTCCCTGGGAACTCGAATTGACCCACAGGCCATTCCGATTGGTGTTTCTTCGCCCAGCCGCCCCCATACTCACCGAACATAGGGTATTTGCGGCAGGGCGACGGCTGATCAATTCGGACTTCATGGTCTCGTGTGTCATACATCAGAAGGGGAAATATGCTAGACATGGGGTCAACGACATCATAAAGAGAAATCTCGCCCAGCCCGTTGCCCAGCTCAATGGGAACCCCGAATGCTGAGGTCTGACGGAAGTCAAAGCATCCAGATGGAGTCACTATGCTCCCTGGAAAGATAAGCAGATTGCCTGGGTCTATACTTGTGCCGCCACATTGGCGGCACCTACTACCCATACTCTGAAGCTGAAGGGGGAGCCGCCAGCTACAGGGAGACCCAGAAGATCCACAAATATGCAGACCTGTCCCCTTGCTATAACTTCCTTTCAGTACGGTTGGAGACCCTTGGAACATGGGGCAAGTGTTCTAAAAGTTCCTCAAAGAGGTGGTGAAAACTCATCACAGAAATCAAGAATCACAGAGCGGCCAGCTTCTCTATCAGAGACTCAGTGTTGGGATCCAGAGGGAAAATGCCTGCAACATTCTGGGCATCGGGCCCACCGCTGGTGAGCTGGATGAAGTGTTTGAGATGTAGGCTCAGAGTGTTATTTATGTTCATTTCCATTTGTGTTTTTGTTGATGTATTTTTGTTGATGAACTTTGTGTTAAAGTGCACATTGAATATAGGGATGGTGGAGAAGAAAATATTCAAACGTTCCGGGGAGAATCTCGAGTTTTCCCTGAAGTTTATTCTTTATATATATATATATATATATATATATATATATATATATATATATATATATACATTAATCAAAAAGATTATTTTAATGAGATAGATAAGTTAGGAAACAGTGAGTCAGTACAGCTATTTAGGGTTTCATTAAATGAAACTTATTTCTGTGTTAAGAAACTTGGAAGCAGGAGAGTACAGATGGTGATTAACTGGAGTCCTTGAGAAGACAATTTTTATTACGCAAATCTGGAGACAACGCAGTGTGCTGCTACCTTGTTCTATATTATAATTACTGGTTCCCTGTCATATTCCAACAGAAAGGATGTGTTACAGGTGAAGGTCGGGAAGGATGATGATGATGATAACAGTGTGCTTCTACCCTGTTTATGTAGCAGTTATGTTGTTGCAAACAATATAAACTTTGAGAACGGAGGATAAACACACACTATAGTCAAATGTAACAAAGTTCAAGAAAATGGAATTAATATCACTAACCTGTTTGAACCATATAATTATAGCAAGTTAACAAAAATAACTGTAAAAGTAGTAAAACCTGTGAATACTGTTATTGTAAAGGTAGGAATAGTACCTGTAAGTAATAAATGCAATTGTGAGGGTAGTGATACCTGTATATTGAATCCCCGCCGAGGGGATATTGATACCACCAATGGCGTGTCAGCTATTTGGGCCCCGGTTCGGCATAAGTGGACCATCGGGTAAAATATTTCTCACTGATGCGTATGTTTGTGTGTAGCTTTTGTGTCTGCTCATACTTTTCTCTACTGTCAATCTTCGTCGTCTTATCGTAGAATCCAATTAGCTTAAGTAGGATTTACCTTCCCTGAATGTACGCTGGTTACTTGAAACAAACAAGAATATATATAT
>WNWK01047129.1:0-14052 GCA_009830355.1 Cherax destructor | reverse complement strand
GGGGAGAGAGGGTAGGGGAGGGGGTGGGGAGAGGGGTAGGGAGAGAGGGGGGGAGAGAGGGGTGGGGAGGGGTGGGGAGAAGAGGTGGGAAAAAAGAGAAAAAAAAAAAGGGAAAAAGGTAGGGAGAGAGAGAAAAGAGAGAGAGAGAGGGTTTTCCCCCATCAAGTCCAACGACTTCTTTTGATGTTGATAAATTATGACAAAGGTAAAAAGGACACAAAGGACAACTAACGAATTTTTTAAATTTGCCCAATTTTTTCCCGGTTTAAAAAAAGGTTCTGGAAAAGGAAACGTTCCCTTTAAAATTAAAAAGTGGGTTTTTGCTTTTCCCCCCTTTTCCCCGGGGGGGTTTACTGTGATGGGTCCCCGGGGAAGGGGGGGCCAATTCCCCAGCGCCTTTTTTTGTCCAAAGGGGGGTGTGGCTCCAGAAAGGTCCTCTTTTACCTTTGTGCCTCAGTACATGTTCTGCGCCAACAAAGGGCCCCAAACGCCCTTCGCCCCCTTTGGGGGGGGGGTGGTGGCAGCCCGATAAAGACCAAAACCCTTTTCCCCCAACAAAAGAACTGGGCACCCCCCACCCAGGGGACCAATGCCGGGTCACCAACTGGAAAAGGGCCCCCGGGGCCCGGGGGTTAAGGCATCCTTTAACCTTGGTTTCGGCCTACAAGGCTTCTTCATCAATTTAAAAAAGTGGGCAGGAGCCATTAAGAATGTGAAGACGATGAAATGGTCCATCAGCCTTGAAGACGGAATGCAATTTAAGGGATTTCAATCTTTCTTCGAAAGGAAGATTTTTTAAATGCTTTTGGATTAAATTAGGGATTTTTTTGAATATTTTCAACAATTTAAAATTTCGGTAAATAGGGAGCCCAGATAAAAGTTTAAAGGGAACAGGTGCAAAAATGGGGTATCTTTTATCAGGCAAATATAAAGGAAAATTTTAAAAGAAATAGAGATGATGTATATAATCAGCCCAAAACCTTGCAAAAAAAGTATTGATAGTTCTTTTCGTTACCCCAAGCCCATTGAAATCTGCAAAGCAAAAATCTGGGATTTTATTGAATTTCCATCATACTTCTAGTCAATGCTTAAGGTAATTGATTTAGGGTTTTTTCCACCAAAGTTCCTTTTTTTTTTTCTAAATTATTAACTGGGGTCCTTTTTTCTCCCAAAACCCAAGGTCAAGCAGGTTTTTTTCCCCAAATTTTTTGTAAAAAACTGAAAAAAAAAAAAAATCCTGGGTTCCTAAAGGTCGTTAAAACCTTTTTCCCCCAGTAAAGGAATTTCCCAGCCAATCGACCAAGGTTATCATTCTTCCTTGGGGCCTTAACATATCTTCAGTATTTGATACTAATCAAAACCAACCCCTTTTCACTCTTTTTGCCCAGCCCCTTTCCACGGAACGCGTTTTCCCGGACTTTTCCAGATCCACCCAGTGTTGTGGCGGGGGAAACGGGTTGGTGGTGCCGACGGTGGGCGGGCATTAAATGGTGAAATAAAGCCGGGAAGGGGCCCCTTTCCCCCGAAACCCTCCGAGAAAAAACATTCCATCCTATGAAGCTTTGAGCGGGCCCATCGGTGTTCCCCTTTAAAGGGCCCGTTTTTTAAAAGGGATAAGTGGTGAACAAGCCCGAAGAGGTCATTTCCCGCCGGAAACCCTCAACGCGGGGAAAAATCCTTCCGGGAATTTTGGCCTTCTTCAGTCCCCCACTGTTTTGTCGTCAAAAACCTTTAAGTCGAAAAAAAAAGGGGGCAAAACACAACCTTTCCATCCAACCAGTTTTTAAAAAAAATATTGTCGGTTGCGGTATAAAAGGTTACAACAGATTGCTAAAACGGTCATAGCACACAAAAGGGGGAAAAAAAAACCCGGGACGATTTTTCCCGAATCGTCCTGGAAGAGGCCTTCCCGTCGGTGAGTAAAAAAGGGGAAAAAAGTTAGATATTAGGTCAAGGAAAGGAGAACCGAAGAAAAGCAAGGGTAAAAGGTCGGGTCATGATTATTTGAATGTTATGGAAGTGATGGGGGTTTAAAATTTCAAGTTTATTGTTTATAAATAACTATTCAACAACACTTCCCCGTTTTCAATAACATGGTCTCTGTTTTCAATAACATGGTCTCTGTATTCAATAACATGATCTCTGTATTCAATAACATGGTCTCTGTATTCCTTTTTAGGCCTCTGTATTCAATAAAAAGGGTCTCTGTTTTCCCAATAACACGGGTTGTAATAAAAACAGGGTCTCTGTATTCAATAACATGGTCTCTGTATTCAATAACATGGTCTCTGATTCAAAACAGGGGTCTTTTGTTTTCAATAAAAAGGGTCTCTGAAATTCAGTAACACGGTCTCTGTATTCAATAACACTTTCTGAAATTCCTTTTTAACAGTTTTGTTTTCCCAAACACGGTTCTGTATTCAACAACAGGGTTCTCGTTTTCCCAACAACACGGTTTTGATTCAAAACACGGTCCCCTTGTTTTCCAATAACACGGTCTCTGACCCCAATAAAGGGTTCTCTGTATTCAACAAAAAGGTCTCTGTATTCAAAACCCCGGTTTCGGGATTCAATAACAGGGTTCTCTGTATTTCAATAACAGGGTCTCTGTATTAATAACAGGGTTTCCCTTTGAATTCAAAAAATGGTCTCTGAAATTCAATAACAAGGTTCTGTATTCAGTAACACGGTTTTTGCTAAAACTTTGGTTTCCTGTATTCCTCCTTGGTTTCCTGTATTCAATAACACTTCTCTGTATTCAACAACCCCGGTCTCTGATTCCCAACACGGTCTCTGAAATTCAAAAACACGGTTCCTGACCAATAACAGGGTTCCTGTTTCCAAAACCCTTCGTTTTCCCAACAACAGGGTTCCCTGAAAATTCCCAAAACGGGGGTTCCTGTATTCAACAAAAACTTTCTCTGTATTCAAAAACACGGTCTCTGTATTAAATTTTAAACGGTCTCTGTATTCATTTAACAAGTCTTTTGTATTCAAAAACCGGCCCCTGTATTCAACAACACGATTCGGTTTTAACAAAAATGTTCGTTTTCAATAACAGGGTTTTCCCTGTATTCAAAAAACCCCGGTTCTGTATTTCAACAACACGGTTCGTATTCAATACCACGGTCTCTGTATTCAAGAACACGGTCTCTGAAATTCAACAACACGGTCTCTGTTTTCAAAAACCCGGGTCTCTGTATTCAACAAAAAGGCCCTGTTATTCAACAACGGGGGTCTCTTTTTTTCAACAACACGGTCTCTGTTTTCCCAATCACGGTTCTGTATTAAAAACCGGTCTCTGTATTCAACAACACGGTCTCATTCAACAAAATTTTTTTCTGTATTCAAAAACCCTTCTCTGTTTTCAACAACACGGTCTCTGTATTCAACAACACGGTCTCTGTAAATTCAAAAAACGGCTTCTGTATTCAATAACAGGGTCCTCGGGGTTTCAAAAACCCTTTTTTTCTCTGTATTCAATAACACGGTTCTTTTTCCCCAAAAACGGTCTCTGTTTTCCCAACAACAGGTTCGGGTTTTCCCAAAACACGGTCTCTGTATTCAATAACACGGTCTCTGTATTAAAACCCGGTCTTTTGTATTCAACAACACGGTTCGATTAAAAACAGGGTTTTTTCTCGTATTCAACAAACCCCTTCTGTTTTAAACACGATTCCCCCGTATTCAATAACCCCTTCTCTGTATTCATCCCCACTTCTCTACCCCAAAACACGGTCTCAAAATTCAAAAACAGGGTCTCTGTATTCAAAAACCCGGTCTCTGAAAATTCAACAACACGGTTCTGTTTTCCCAAAACATGGTCTCTGTATTCAATAACATGGTCTCTGTATTCAACAACACGGTCTTTTGTATTCAACAACACGGTCTCTTTTATTCAACAACAGGGTTCTCTGTATTCAACAACACGGCCCTCGAAAACAACACCCCTTTTTTCAAAAACAGAAAACTTTTTAAAAAAACCAGGGGGGTGCCCAAAAAAGGTCCAAATGGGACTGCTGGGGTCTCCAACAGGGGAAAAAAAAAACAGCACTGTTATTACTGTGTGGGAACCCACCCACAGCAGGATCCCTTAAAAGAGCCCGGAATAAATAAAACAGATTACTTAGTAGTGATAAGGCCTTGAAAAATATATTTTTTTTTTGTTGAAAAGGGCAAAGGGGTTATTTAAAAAAAGATTTAAAAAAAAATTCTGATTTTTTTTAAAATTGGGAGAGTCCCGAAGAAACAGAGGATAACAGGGATGCATAACAAGGGAAAAGAAAGAAAGGGAGTATAATGTAGGCATGAATGACAAACAAGAAGAAGAAAGAAAATAACGGTATGAATGACAGGATGAGGGAAAAGGGAGGGTAACAGGATGTAGAATAAAGTAGGAAAGAGAGGGAAAGGGAGGGTAACGTAAAAGGGGAAAAAAGGGAGGAAAAGAGGAAGGTAGGATAACCCGGAAAGAATAACAGGGGAAAGGAAAAAGAGGGAAAGGGAGGGTAACATATATGAATAACAGGGGAAAGGGAAAAGAGGAAGGAAGATAACAGGAAGGTCAGGAAAAGGAAAAAAGGAAGGTAGGGTAACAGGTTTTTGGATGACAAAAAGGGAAGAGAGGAAGGTAGGATAACAGGTAAGAATAACAGGAAGGAAGAGAGGGAAAGGGGGATAAAAGGAAGGGAAAAAAAGGGGAAGGAAGAGGGGGGAAAGGGGTAACAGGGATGGATGACAAAAAGGGAAAAGAGGAAGGGAAAGGGTAACAGGTTGAATAACAGGAAGGAAAAGAGGGGAAAGGGAGGATTTTAAAGGATGGGGTAACAGAAAGGAAGAGAGGGGAAAGGGAGGATTCAGGAAAGAATAACAGAAAGGGGAAAAGAGGAAAGGGAGGATAAAAAAGTATGAATAACAGGAAGGAAGAGAGGAAGGTAGGATAACATATGAAATAACAATAAGGAAGAAAGGAAGGTGGGATAACAGGTATGAATAACAGTAGGAAAGAGAGGAAGGAAAGGGTAACAGGGGTGAATAACAGGAAAGGGAAAAGGGAAAGGGAGGATAACAGGTGCCTCCCCCTCAATGACAATGGGAAAGTGAAGATGACGAACTCTACCCCTGGGCACACCCCTACCCCCCTTACCACACTCTGCCCCTGCACATTTTCCCTTTTAAACACCTGCCCCCTTTGACAGCCCACCCCAACCCCTTCCCTTTTTTTAAAACCCTTTTTTTGCACCTCTACCCTTTTCCACACCCCTTTCACCCTTCCCCTAAAACCCCACCCTGAAAACTTCCCCTTGGGCCCCCTTTTTTCTCCCTGACCCCACCTACCCCTGAATTCTTTGTTTTTTTGTTCTTGTTTTCTTAAAAAAGTTACCTCAGTTTTTAAACTTTTAAATTTTTAAAACTAACGGGGCAACCCCGGGGGCAAGGGGGGCAAAATCTCGGGGCCAGTGTCGAAAGCAACAGTAGAGTGAGACCCGGATCAAGAAATGGCCCCAAAACCGGGAGTGGCGACACCATTTCCGGATTGGGGGGCAGTGACGGGGTGTTTTTGGCCTGGTAGGCTGCCTCGCCCGCACCCGGATTCCGTGGTTCGACCCCCGGTAAGAGGGGGAAACATGGGGCGTGTTTCCACCCTTTGCCCCGGGCAACCAACTGCAAGTAAATGGGGTTACCGGGGTTGTTACCCGGGTTGGGGTTTTTTGGGTGCACCCCTTGGGGGGACAACAAGATTTAAGGACCCCAATGGAAATAAGAAAAACAGTTCTGATGGACGTTAAATGCGAGTTAGATTTTCAAAATTTTCCCTTTCCATGGTGTTCCCCATTTTTTTGGGTCGTAAAAATGTTCTCGAAAAGTGGTTCCCCCCCCCAAAAAAAAAATATTCCCATGGGGTTTCCCAAGCTTCCCTGAAACCCCATAGACCTTAAAATCAAAGCTCTTATTGTCGTTTTCCTTCAAAAAATGAAGCCCTTTTTTGGGTTTTCCATCATTTATATTTTTTGGCATGGAACGACTCAGATTCCCTACTTTTTTTTATTGTTAATTGTACCTGAAAACACTTTTTTTTTCTTTAAAATTTTTTCGAAAAAGTGGGGAAAATCATGTTTTCCCTTTTCGCCGGGGAACAGGGATACTCTTCAAAAAGGGGATGGTCATTGGGGAACAAAATTATTTAAAAGACCCCATTACAAAGACCCCCTTCATCTTTTTTTTTTAATCAAACAACGGTAAAAAAAATAAAAAAAGGGAAAACAAAATTTAGTTTTTAAACCCGTACATTAAATGCATTCAGGAAGATGATGTTTGGCACCTTCTTCCCCCGAGGTTGCAGCTTCCCGCCATCCATGACAGAGTGATGGCATGTATCATGATTTTCCAAAAACCGGAACCCTTTTTCAAAACAAACCCCCTTTGGGGTTTGGGGAAAAATTGGGGAGGGGGCGGGTTTTCGAACCCATAGCCAGGGGTTTCTAACACCCCCAAACCCCTGTTTGTGACGTATTATTAAAAAGAAATATCATCAGTATCTTGAGAAAAAAAATTAATAATTCCCCAAAGATTTTTTTTCCCAGTGGATGGCCCGGGGTTGTATGACTTTGTTTTTTGGGTGGTGGGCATCATCCACAACGGTTTGGGATCGGGCCCCCTGACCCCGGTGGGGAAAAGGGGCCCCCAGGAACACCCCCCAAGTAGATATGGGGGCCCAAGAAACACACCCAAAAGGGAAAGTTTTTAAGGAAGGTCCCCCTCTCTCCATAATCTTTGGGACACCTACAGCCTCAGTAGTGAAAAAACCGGGGAAAAGGGGTTTAGTTTCTAAAAACCCCAAAAAAAGGGGTTCCCAGTGCCTTAAAGAGGATCACACGACACCCAGAACTCTTCGGGTAATCTAAAAAATCTCCAGTGTTGATAGGAAGAAAAGGTCCAGTACTGGAGACCAGCCAACACATGGATAGAGAATTCTAAAGAGGAAGAGCATGGGGACTCGTGCAACACCCTTCTTCATGGCCCGTGGGGACTTTGGGCATTTAAACAAATTTTTGGGGAGGCAATCGATTCCCATTTTTGGATCATTCTTAACTTTTTCATTTTTCCTCTCTTTGAAGTTACATCTGTTACGAACTGTAAAAATTCTTCTCTGTACTGCAAATAAATTTGTGATTTAAACCCTGGCCGAAAAAGGCCGTTCAAAAACTTTTTTTCAGTGCCCCCGAGGATGTTAATGAGGGTAAGGGTTCCTTCCAGCCTTAAAAGAGCTGAAGATAGAAAGTTTTGCTCTTTAATTCCATTGAAACTGAAGGTTGAAAAAGTTGGTTTAACCACCCAGGGAAAAAAAGTTGCTCCCGCCCCCTAAATCAGAACTTGAGAGGGTTCTTTCCGACTCGGGAATTTTCTCGTCCCAAAACTTTTTGATAAGTAAAAACACATGTCCCAAAAAAGTTAGGATCCCGAAATGTTTTTGTAAAACCCCCCGTGGCTTCCCTTTAAATCGGGGGCAACGGGAGAGATGTAAAGAAAGTGTAATCAGTCCATCACCCTGAAAAAGGGGGGGTCAAATCTCTCAACCCGGAGAAGGGGGGGAATGGTAGGTGGTTCCTCTCAGCCTGGGAAGATGTTTTTGGGGGGGTCGGGGCCCTCGGGCCCGCAGAAAACGTAATGTTGGGGTAAAATCCCTCAGCCTGGGAAGACGAACAAGTTGAGGTGGCCGTCTCTCAGCCTGCAGAAGACGAATGTTGGGGGGTCGTCCTCAGCCCCGGGAAAACGGTGCTGGGTCGTCCCTCAGCCTGGAGAAGGTAAAGGTTGATGTGGTCAGTCCCTCAAACCTGGGGAAGAAGAATGTTTATGTGGTCAGTCCCTCAGCCTGGGAAAAAACAAAGGGGTGGTCGTCCCTCAGCCTGGAAAACGTAATGTTGGGGGGTCATCCCTCAGCCTGCAAAAAGACCGGGGTTATTCGTTTCCCCCGGGCCCCGGGAGAAGACGGGGGTGTTGGGTGTGGTCAGCCCCTTTGGCCTGCAGAAGAATGTTTGATGTGGTCAGTCCCCAGCCTGGAGAAGACGTGGGTTGAGGGTCGTCCCCCCAGGTTGGAGAAGACGTAGGTTGGGGGTGGTCAGTCCCTCAGCCTGCAGAAGACAATGGGGGATGTGGTCAGCCCCTCAGCCTGGAAAAGGGCCTTAGGGGTTGATGTGGTCAGTCCCTCAGGCTGGAAAAGGCGTTTGTTGGGTGGAAGTCCCTCAGCCGGGGGAAGAGGTGGGGTTGAGGGGGTCGTCCCTCAGCCTGGAAAGACGTAGTTTTTGGATGTGGTCGGCCCCTCGGGGCTGGGGAAAAAGCTTCTTCGGGGGTTCGGGAACCCCTTTTCCCAGACAGCTATTAACTAAAAAAAAGCCCAAAATGGTGGTACTAATTGTACCGGACGTTTATTCAAAAAACTTTTGGGCGTTTTCTGAATAAAAAATATCTTAATGTTTCACATGTGTCTTAGTTATAAAACCAAAGGTCTGAATACTGAATCATATTCCCGACCCCCCTTAAAGGGCTCTCACCAGGCCAGCATCTGAAAGGGTGCCCAAAGGACCACTAAAAAAGACTCAGACACCTGATGGGTACCCTTTTCACAGTGAAAAAATCCCCGTTGCGGCAGTAAAACCCGGGAGCGGAAAGTGTGTTTGTCGAAAACCATGTAGTCGGTCTTGCTGCCCGGGAACCTCTGAAAATTCTGTGAAAAACATTACTTTTCAGTACTCTTGCTGTTATGACTTTCCCATATTAACTGCCGGGGATTATATGGGGTTGTGTCCCAGGTGCACAAAAAAAGGGACCCCGGCGTAATCACCCCACTCTGGATTTTCCCTTTTAAATTTACGACTGAAAGTTGATAAACAAATTTAAAATATTTTGTGTTTTGGGTGCCTGGCATAAAAATTTTGGGTTCTTCATAACTTTTTTTTTCGAAAATTTTAAAAGGGTTAAACTAGTTCTTTAAAGGGTTTAAAAAGGAACCATAAACATAAAAAATAATGATGAAAACTAAAAAAAAAAAATGAAATGTTAAAATCCCGTCATGTTTTCCCTTTTTGGGTTTCCAATGGCAACATGGGATTTTCATAAGGAAAGGGGGGAAGGGAAATTCCCCTGGAGGTCCCGGGATTTTTTTTTTCTCGCCGCGGGATTGTTTTCCGACCCCCGGGGAAATTTAACTCAGCCAAGATTAACATCCCTCTGAGACGACGTGGGGGACTTCCCCGTCTACGTCAGGTTTTTTTGCACACCCACCCACATAATAAAGGGGTGCACAATCATGCCCCAAAGGGCAGGGTGTTCCAAAAGGGGACACAGAAACAAGGAGGGCACAAAGGGAAATTGAAGAATTCTATGAGTCAAAGGATGTTAGGAAGTATTTTTTTAGTCATAGGTTGTCAGGAATTTTGGGAAAAGTTTTAGAAAGTCAGTGGAGGGGAGGGGAAACCCTCATAGTTTTAAGACGAGGTTTTGATAAAACTTTATGGAGCAGGGGGGAGATGACTTTGTAGCAATCATTTAAGGGAGGGGCCCGGAGCCAAGGGGGGTTTGACCCCCGCAACCCAAAAAAGGTGGATGCAAAAAGGGGACACCCCGTCATGCCCCGGGGCATGCACACACAGTCACACTTAATAAAGAAATTTTCAAAGTCATGCTTGCCCGTCATATTCACAAGTCAACCCACACATGCTCACAAAACTATGTCACGTCAATTTCCACATAAATCTGGCTCACACAGTCATGCCTTTTTAAAACCATGCTCCCCATAGTCATGTCACATAAAGCTGGCAAGTCATGCCACACAGTCATGCTCACACAGTCATGAAAACCCCATTTCATGCTTTTAATATCAAGCCACATATCATGCTCACAAAAATCATTTTTTAAACTGATGCTCACAAAGTTATGCTCACAAGTCATGCTTTACAGTCAAGCTCACAAGTCACTCACACAGTTATGTTTTTCCCCATGCTTCACAGTCATTTTATCGAACGGGGGTTTCCCCAAGGATCAGTACTAAGTCCAATGCTGTTTTTAAAAAGGATATGTGAAATGATATGGCGGAAGGGGAAAAAGTCAAAAGGTGACCCCCGATGGCAGACGGTGACCCAAAAAATTTAAGGGGGTACAAAACGGGTACGCCTTTAAAAGGGGGGCTGGACAGGCTGCAAGCCTTGGGCTGATAAAAAAACCCGGGTTTAACCCCACCAAGTACAAAGTCTTAAATTAAGGAAGGTCAAAGAAAAATTGGGGAAGAGTACAATTTGGGGCCAAAGACTTCAAACCTCACTAAAAAAAGGGATTTTGGGGTGAGTATAATCCGAGGACATCTTTTGGGGAGCAAATCAACCAAATGCTGCAGTTTTGGTCGACAACCCCCCAAGAACAGCGTTTCAACAAATGAGTAAGGAGTTTTTTAGACCCCATAAAACTGAAGTCGGGCCCCTTATTGGGGTATGCAGCACCGTATGAAACCCACACTTGGTCATACATAAAAAAATTAAAAAAGGAAGTGCAAATGTTTGCACGAAGATTGTCTGTGAACAAAAAGGGTTTTTTCCTATGAGTAAAAGTTAAGGGAAATCGACCTGACGACATTTTAGAGGACAGGAGAGAAAAGGGAAGACATGGGGAAATTGACAAGGTGGATAGGGGATAAGAGGGTTTTCCAAAAACAGGACACATCAACAAGTGTTACAACGGGAAAGTTCAAGATTCAGATGAGTCACAGAGATGTTATTAAAATTTTTCACCCTAGAGTTTCAGGAAGGGAACAAAATTTGGAAATGATTTTAGTGGGGGGGGAGGATCCATACATAAACTTTAAAAAGAGGGGCGAAAAACTCATGGAGCAGGGAGAAGTGTGTTCCCAGAGGGGGAACGAAGAGGAGGGGGGAGGAACTGTGAACCCCACCCCCCAACCACAAAATATGTTGTAATAGGTGGGGACACACAAACACACACACACAAACACACTCCAAAAACACACACACATACACACAAAAAAACAAAACACAAAAAAAAAACACACACGAAGAACCCAAGGGGGATAACAGGAAGGGCACTGGGAAAGGATCAGGGTACCTCACAGGGAGGCAACAACGGGGCATGGTGGGGATGAGGGTATCCGGGGGGCCCGGCAGGGGGTGTTCCCCGGGGGGCGGGCCTGGGGGCCAGTGCTTTTTCTTGTTTTATGTGAATGACATGACGGATGGGGGAAGGCCCCAGAAAATTTTCTTTTCGCAGATGATGTGAAATTAAGGGAGAATTCCCTCGGATGAAGGGGAAAGCAGGACTTTAAAGTGACCCGGACAAGCTTTTACACCCGGGTTTTAGCAAAATGGCTTTTCGAATTTAACCCCACCAAATGCAAAATCATGAAGATCGGAGAAGGGCAAAAAGAAACCCCTGACAGAGTACGGCCAGGTGGACAAAAGGCCCCCAAACCCCCATCAAAAGGGGAAAGACCTTGGGGTGGTATAACACCAACACGTCTTTTCCCGGGAAACACACATAAAACCAGAAAAACCGCGGCAGCATATGGGCGACTGGCAAACCCAAAATTTGCGTTCCGTTTTCCTTTAAAAAGGGAAACGTTCAAGGCACTTGGGGATACGTAGGCCTGGGGCGCCCAGAGTATGCAGCACAAAGTCTGGAACCCACCTGGTCCACGCCCAAAAAACTAGAAAGTTCCAAAATTTGGGACAAGGGGGGGGTTCCACAACCCCAGGGGTTTCCCCTTTTGAAGAAAGGTTGAGGGGAAAAAGGGCTAACAACACTGGGGGAAAAAAAGGGGCGAGGGGATTGATAAAACCCTTTCAAACCAAAAACTGCGGGGAAAATTGGGCAAAATTTTGATAGTAAGGGTTTTTTCCAAAAGGGGAAAACAAAAAACAAAGGGGAACCCAAATGGAAAAACCGGGAAAACTCGGATGAGGGCAAAGGGGTCAGGGAAACATTTCTTTTTAGCCACAGAGGGGTCAAAAGGGGAAAGGACTAGGGGAAAAATTTGTGGGGGGCCAAAAAAACCAAAATGGGTTTTTAAAAAAAGGTAGGGTAAAACTCATGGAGCAGGGGAAAACAGAAACCCAGTAAGGGGAGAAAGAAGGGGAGGGCCCGGAGCTGAAAATTCCCCGACCCCAATTTGGCCCCCCAAAAACAATTAGTGAACACACACAAACACACTCACAAAAAAACACACACACACACACACAAACACACACACACACACACACACAGGGAAAAGTTACCTGCTGATCTGGGAAGACAATCACATCCCCAGGGAAAGATAACCTCTATTTTGGATGTTGAAAAAACGGGTTTGTACTTAACAAATTAACCACCCATTGGGGGCGCACACACACACACACACACACCCTTAAAAGAAACACACCACTTTTCATTTTATCCTACACACACTTTTAAAACACACACACAAAAAAGCCCCAGCGCCTTGCTTCACGCACGGGAGGGCCCCGGGGTTCCCAAAAACCCCGGCCCGGGGCCAAACATTTCAAATGTTTCCGTTACACACACACACACACACACACACAATATTTTCAAAAGGCCCGGCAATCGACATGTGCCTAGGGGAAAAAAACTAAAAAACACACAAAACACACACACATGAAGAAAAGGGTTGGGGGGAAAAGGGCCTTAACACTGGAGGACAGAAGGGGTTTGAGGGGGGCTTTAGTAACATTAACAAGAGGGCGAGACCCAGAGCGGACAGGAAGAGGCGGGGCCGGGGGCTGAGTTCCGACCCCTGAAAACCCTTGGGTTGGGGCCAAAGGGGAAGTACACACACGGGGGCCCCATGGTTTTTTAAAAAAGGGGGAAAGGATAAACTCATGGCGCGGGGAAGTGCCCCAGAAGGGGCCCAAAGTAAAGGGCGGGGCCGGGGCCCATGAATCGCCCCCAACCAAAACCCGGGTAACTTGGTACACACACAGTGGGAAACAGAAAAAAGTTTTTATGATAGTTTAACAGAGAGAAAAACAATAACCTGAGAAGTAGAGAAGAGGTGGGAGGCAGGAGAGCATTTTGGGGGTGATGGCCAGTAAGAGGGCGGGTGCAAGCAATAGCAGGGAGTGTGATAAAAGACGACTTCAGGGTAATTTAAAAAAACTGAAACGTGGATTAATGTGAGGGGGGGGAGGGGTAAAAACAACGGGGGGGGGGATAAGAGGGTATCGAAAAGTACCAGCACTGACACAGACACATGCCACTGTTGACCCCCCCCTCCCTCTTCCCGGGAGCAACATGATCAATATCTCCCAAAGGGCCCTCCATGTAATGGTGAGTGTGTGTGTGTGTGTGTGTGTGGGGTGTGTTTTGTGTGTTTTGTTTTGTTTTGGGGGTGTGGGGGTGTGTGTGGTGTGTGTGGGTGTGTGGGTGGGGGTTTTGTGTGTTAAAAATTTCCCTTTTTTTCCCCAGGCACATGTCATGGGGGCCAAGGGCCCGTTGTTTTATTTTGTGTGTGTATTTTTGTATGAAACATTCCCCAAATGTTTCGGGCCCCCCCGGGGAATTTAACCCGGCCCCCCGTGCGTGAAACCCAAAAGCTTACCCCCCAAAAAACCGGGGGCTGTAGGGGTGTGTGTGTGTGTGTGTGTGTGTGTGCTTGTTTTTGTGTGTGTGTGTTTGTGTGTGTGTGTGTGTGTACCACCAATTGTATCACCAATTGTGGTTGCAGGGGTCGAGACCTTTAGCTCCCCGGCCCCGCCTCTTCGCTGTCTGCCTGGGTTCCCGCTCTCCCCGCTCCCCTGAGCTTTATCAACCTTGTCTTAAAAACCTTATGGTTCCTGCCTCCCTTATCCTTTTCTAGACATTTTACTTCCTGACTTTCTCTGTGGGTGAAGAAATGCTTCCTGACACCCTTTTTACTCCCTCTGATCTTCAGCTTCCAGTTTTGTCCCCTTGTTTCTGTTTTTCCCCCTCTGAAACCCTCCTGTCGTACCCCCCCCTTTTCAATTCCCCCAGTATTTTGTATGTCGTTTCATGTCTCCTCTGACCCTTCTTTTC